>PVKS010005634.1:56375-83831 GCA_004027875.1 Aplodontia rufa | reverse complement strand
ACTCCTGGGCTCAGGTGATCTGCCCACCTCAGCTCCCCACATAGCTAGGACTACAAGCATGAGGCACCACCCAGCTCTTCCTGAACAATATCTAAAATACCAGGATAACCAGATGCATTCTGAAATGGCATGTAAACAGAGCAGATCCTTTGACCCCAAGATTCCATAACCTAAGCAGTACAAAAAGAGGACCCCACAATTTGGCTATCCCAAACCAGGGTATGGCATCTTTTGCAGCAGTCTCTCTAAGCTGCACCTAAGCAAAAGCTAGTGACCTGCATTAACACATCCCTAAAGATCAACTTGAATCTTGAAAAAGCAATGAAATATTAAACATCCTGATAACACTGAGTACTAATGGCGTTTATTTCCATTGCAACTGCTTTCTGAGATGGATAAGTCCCTTTTAGATTTTCATGAGTCTGGCCCAGAAAGCAGATACTCAAGGCATTAAACATACAGGAGCCTGGGACATCAAGAGAACAGTAGATTCTGTTTAAGGACCTGGCCACCACAATTAGCTAAGTATCCTAGGGCAGCGAGTAGAATTTGAATCTATCCACCCCACCACTTACAGACTGGGAAACTGAAAACTATGAAAGACATCTCAAGGGCTCCTGCTAGGATTTGGACATGGGTGTTAGCAGCAATGATAAACAGCTTGTTGGACAAGACTGGCCAGACTCTGAGTTCTCATAGTACAGTAAACAAAGGGAGCTCAACTTCAAAATTCTGCCCATCGCATTGAACTAAACATAAATTGTCAATTGACAAGCACCATCATTTGATAAATGAATGCTTTTACATCCCAACAAGCAAAAAGTATAGACTCTCAAAACAAAGTTCCTCGAATTGAATAGCTACAGCTGTCTTAAAAATTTGCAACTTTATCCTTGCTCTTCTGACACCCTAGACTGGAAAAACATGATAGACTAGCACCCATCTGCAGTCTAGAATGTGGTACAGGGAGTGTTAAGGAACTGCTGGCACTGGGTGGGGAAGACTTCAGTTTGAGACCCAGTGGGAATGAGAAGGTATTCCAGAACAAGGGCAGGGGGTGGGCAGGACTGGTGATCGAACAGGCAATTGTGTGACATTACAGAGAGGAGAGCGTGGCCTTGGAGTAGTTCAGTGCAGTCACAGCAACCCCTGTCTCCATCACTTCCACTGGGCTGTGAGATTTTTGAGTAGCAACTGTGCCTTATTGTCAAGTCACAGGGCTAATTAGAGGTGAGGATGGTGGTGTAGCAAGGGAACACTGAAGGAGCAGTGCAAACACTCTGGGGACACACAGTGATGCTTCACAGACCCATGGGCTCTGAGCATCAGAAGGCACATTCTCTAGTAGTGCGTGCTGCTCTGCCTGGTGTGGGCAGTACCCCCACCCTACCTGCCAGGCTCACCAGAGCACCATCCTGCAAGATAACTAAATGCATCCCAGGATTGCTTGATGGGGTCTGGATTGCTGCAGCCCAAGCAAGGTGCCTGGGAACCTCTGCGTTCCTCTGTGCCCCTCCCCCAGCAGAGGTCTGGGGTGGGAGGGGGCAGCACTGGGGTGGAGCCAGCCTCCGCTGCCGCAGCCTGGTCCCCTGGTTTTCCATTGCCAAGTCTTAGCAGAGCTCTCACTCCCAAGGCTTCCCATTTTCCCAGGCCCTTGTCCTCACAGTCACTTGTTGGAATTCACCCAAGAATCAGTGTTGCCAGCAGCCTTCAGGGATGGTTCCACAGCAACCACCCTCCCCTGCAGAGAAGTCCAGCCCACAGGGAAATGGATGGCCCAGGCTTTCAAGACCCAATGGGGCTCTTTTTGTTTGTTTTTTTGTTTTGTTTTTTTTGGCCAACCTGGTTTCTGGCAGGAGGTTGAATGCCAATACACAGTGACACTTCCCACTAGCTGCATAGGGCCCCTGGTGAAGGCTAAAGGCAAAGCTCCCTAATGCAAGTCCATTGAGGGGGGTGGGGCAGGGAAGCCACCTGCTGTTGAAGAGCCCAGGAATGGTGATGGAGTGTTCTCATTAGTGTGGCTCAGCATGACACCAGGAGCCCTGTTCCACATCTAAAATGCAGCCAGCAGCTGGAGAACCTGATCCCCCCAATGTAGGATAGCAAGGCTTTAGTTCTGGGAACAGAATGGTGAAGAACTTTCCATTGCAACGGTCCTATCATTTTCCTCTTCTGACCTGGGGTTTCCATGGGGTATAATTTGCCATTCAAATTAGTTTAGTGGTGTGTGTGTGTATGTGTGTGTGTCCCTGGGAACTGAACAGAGTACACTCTACTGTTGAGATACATCTCCAGCCCTTTTCATTTTGAGATGGTCTCACCCAGTTGCTGAGGCTCACCTTGAATGCACGATTCTCCCGCTTCAGCCTCCCTGAGTTTACACGTGAGCCATGGCACCTGGCTTGGCCTAGTGTTCCATTGCAACAAGTCCCCGTTCTTTTCTCAACATCCAATTCTCTAAGTCCCCCCTTCAACAGGGAGTCTTCCCATCCAGAATTCAAGTGGGGTAGAGCTGTGTGACTGGAAATTCCAACCCCACCCACTTTCTTCCCAAATTATTGTTCCCCAGGAGCATCGCTGACTGGAACACCAGTATCACTGGGAGGTCCCACTACACCCTGTCCCCCATAAGCAATAATAGGCAGGAATTCACCAACAGACAGCTGAGGCAGTGAGGCCAGAGGTAGGGTAGAGGAGCAGGGGAAAGAATTGCTACACTGCCTCTGGAGGTCAAGGGGCAGGGTCCCCCACAGATGCTGCCATTACTGTTCCTTCAGGAGCCCGTGGCTAATCATTTCCTTTCATCACTCTGCAGGGCTTAGCCTTTCCACCACCTTCCAGAGCCTCTGGCTTTGTCTGGAAAAAATGCTAACCAGTTCTTCACAAGAGCTGTCACTAAGGCCCTGGCCTGAGAGCTCACGAAAGACAATGTGTGCAGCTGCAGAAGGAACACGGTGCTCCTGGGGGGAGGCTGAGTGGGCAGCCTTGCGTGCACTCATGGGCAGCCAAGGGAACATGGGCCCATCCCCAAATCCTCCGTGCCCAGCTCACCTCCCAGCCTTCCTGTTCTGAGAATTTTGCCTGCAGAGAACAGAGCCCCAGGTGGGTCATTCACCCAAGCCGCACATGTAGGACTTGAGGAGGAAGGACACAATGCCTGCCAAGGGACAAAGGGTTTTTTCCTGAGAGCAATCATTCCAGTGAAATGGATGTCACTTTCCAGTAGGGGAAGTAGGAAGGAGCAGAAGCAGATTCCAGGAGACAGAAAAGGCCTGGACCCTACCTCTCTCCATCAGCAAAAGCTGAGAGGAGCCCCTGGGCAGGGAGTGCCCACAATGGGCAACTCAACCCTAGAGATCATTCAGGACAACTCCTTCATTTTGTTCTCGCAGACTCCCAGTCCCAGAGAAAGCAGGTCGCAGGCCAGGCTGGCACATGTGGCGCCCCTGCTGCGTCCCCATCTGAATCAGGCTCTTTGTGCTTTTTCCCGTGACAGGGAATGACCTACTTTATTTTTTTTCCGTGACACTCTTAGCACCCTTTGCCCCATTCAGCTGTAACTTCACCAAGGCAAACACAATCTCTGCCTCACTGCACCTCACATGCAGTAGGTACACGACAGAATCTCCGTTCTCAAAGTCACTCCAGGAGAGAAGTATCGCACCCATTTCATAGATGAGGAAAGTAAGGTCTTAAGCATTTAGATAACAAGTGGGAAAATCAGGATTCAGCTGTGGATCCGAATCGCCCTACAACTTCTAAAAAAGGATTAGCAGCCTGATGAGAGCCCCTTAAGCTGGGAACACTCATCCAGGCTTTTCTAAATATGACAATTCCCTGAGAGAGGAGGAGGAGGGGAAAGTGTCCCTTTAGGACTGAGGGCAGCTCAGACCAGGGTCGCCATGTACACATTGGACCTGGAACAAAAGTGGGTCCACCAGCACCAGCAGCCAGAGCAGGTGCTAACTGGGGTCCGGTGGGGAAGATGAGGCTGAGGACCACCAGTGGGACCACCACAGCGACTGGGGAGGCAGATGGAGGGACCGGAATGTCTGTATGACAGGAATGCAGAGGGAACCAGTCACCAGGATGTACTGAGCCCAAAACCAAGGGTCTAGGGAAAGCCCTGAACATGGAAAGGGCTAGAGCAATCTGACGCTGTGTCTCAGCCCCTGTCCTTCCCAGCTTGGGCAACTCATTTTGCTCTCTTCATCTTGGTTGTTCATCTAAAGCACCGGGTGGAGCTAACCCTTCCCTCTACCTCTTAAGGAACATAAGTGAGATCCACCAGGGCGCAGCATGTGCCTGAGACACAGTAAGCTTCCAGGCAATGCTAGTTGCCTGAAGTTTTTCCTTTGAGACCAGATTTGAAGACTCTCGGGGTCTTTAGGAGACATCAGGAGGCCTTACAGCTGACTACAAGGCAGGTGGAAGGCTGCTGAGGAAGAGGATGCTGCTCAGCACTGAAGGCATCTCAGCTGAGGGTTTGCTACCACTTGCCAGCACATCCTCCCAGGCAAGCTCCCATCAGGCATGTGGCTGGCACTCATAGGCTCAGCTGTGTGAGCAGGTCCAAGCCAGCACGTGAGAGAGTCACCATGTTCCCATTGTTAGCCTGCGACCATTCATTCGTTTTTCGACTCTTTCAGTCCCAGTGGCACAGTGGAGTGGAAGCTTAGGCTCTGAGGTCTGCCATTGACTATGCTAACACACACTTTCCTTAACTTACAGTTTGATCATCTGGTAAATGGGTTGATACCCACCTCAGCAACTTGCAATGGCTATCCAGTAAATTAATGTAGCATGGAAGGCATTCCATCCTCATTAGCTGTTATAACCAGTAAGAGTCTACAGCTATCAGACACTGCTGGGCTCCCTAGGGAAAGCTCTGCACATGGAAAGGGCGAGGGCTTTGAGCCTAGAGCATTCTGACGCTGTGTCTGGCAAGTGAGGCATGATTCCCGCCTTCACGGAGCTGCCAGTCTAGTGCAGACTGGATCAGAAACAAGCGATCTCAGGACAGCATGGTAGTGGTCTAATAAGGGGCATTCAGGGGATCCTAACCTTGTAGCAATGGAGTGGATTTACTCAGAGGAAGACTCAACAAGTCTCTTGACTTAGCCAGACCTGGACGCACAGTAGTGGGGAGAATGCACCAAGCAGAAAGGATAAAATGAGGCACAGCATCCAGGCAATGCTAGTTTCCAACATTTGACTCTGGGGCTCGCAAAGAACTGAAAAGGATGTCCATACAGCCAGAGAGGGAGAAGGGTGAGGGAGGTGGCAGAGGCAAGCAGGACTCAGACTGCCCAGACGATGACAAAGGAAGGAAATGCTCCCCAAAGAGCAGAGAATTGGGTTCAGGAGGTAGAGCCCCCCAACAGTGCCTTGCCCCCCCACCCCTACTATCCAGCATGTTCCTTAAAATCATGAAGGGACGCGGATTCACTCTGATGAACTTCTCAGACCTATTACTCTGAATAACCCCAGCAAGTCTGGTGGGATCCCGCAGAGAAAACTCCCTGTGAATATACAGAGTGGCAAGCAGGAAGAAAAGTCCTCCATCCACAGAGAGCTATGGTTTCCTCCCACCACAGCTAACAGACTAGGGATACCTGGGTGCGAATACCTGAGAATGAAGACAACAGGATGGAAACACTTGGGAATTAAGACAGCCAGCAAAACTCGAAAAAAGAAATGCCATTGGCATGGTGATCTCTTAACCTACGGTGCATATGGGGGAGATTGGTTTTAAGAACACCAATACAACATATAAGCATTCTTTCCCACTGGTGTTTTCAATACTAAAATAAAATTGTATTCTGTGTTTTCACAACATAATCACCCTTCCTCAGCCACCTCCAGCCAAAACGAATAGAGACACAAAGTCCATCCTCTAACCTGTCTTTCATCTTCATTCCAGATGGTTAAATTCCTGCCATTACTGCGGACCCAACATGGAAGCCAGTTTTTATCTGTAGCAGGAAGTTCTTTGATTCAAAGCTGTCTGCCCAACCCACTTTCGGAAAACCCCAGTGAGATGAGGATTTGGTGGGGATAGGAGTGGACGCTGCACATGAAACGCAGCTCTCAGGCCAAGTGGGAAACAAGCTCAGAAATGAGGTGCTCAGGTCTATTTCCATATCTCGAGAATGGGTAGGAGGATTTATTCTACCCTGCAGCACCTCCAAAGCTCATGTCCCAGTTGCAAATCAGATTTAATGGCGTTTCAAGCTAAAGCATTAGGATTTTTTTAAAGTATCCAAAATTCTCTCCAGGGCTTGGGTTTCTGAGCCAGAGCAAGGGATTACATGCGGAGCCAAAGAGCAGCTAGACTTCAGGAAGAATTTTGCAGGAAGCACATGCTCATAGATGAACATCCTTACACCTCTCCCAAGCTGCAGACAAGTCATGCCCAAGAGCCTCGCCTTTGCCTTCCCACAGAATTCCAAGACCTGAGTTCTTTTTCCTTCCACTTGCTTCCTGCACCTGTGTTCACCTCCCAGGATTCCACTCCACTTCTCCAACCCTCCATGCTACCCCCGCATCGTATGTCATGACATCTTAGGGAACTGGCTCCCCCCACCAAATTCTTTAATTACCTTATTCTTCACCCTTTGGTGTTTGAGGAATTCTTTCCAATCAGTTGGTTAACAACGCTCTGGAGAAGACAGCCCCAGTCCGTGGATTAATTAAGAGCTCCTCCTCGGGGTCCTGTTCATGTGGTGTGAGGTTGCAGGACTCTGGGTGCTCTGCGGTAACCTCAGAAAAAGACCCCTGGCAGCAGTAAATACTCCGAGCCCTGTTTTGAAACGCCGGAGGAAGGCTGTTTCATCAAATAATAACCAGCTGAAGATAAGGCCTGCTAGGCTGAGCGCAGCCAGCCAATCGCATGCGTCCCTCTGACCACAAGGACAGACAGACCAGGCTTCTGGAGTGAGTTTCAGGGCTTGTTATAATTTAATGATGCAGGGGGTGGTGTCTTCTTGGCATTGCCTGGTGGGGAATTTCAACTGGGGACTGAAGCTCTGGACTCAATAACCTCATTCTCAGTGGCAATGCCTGGCCCCCAGGCTGCAGCTGAGCATCTGCGCTGTCCCTCAGAGCTCTAGGCACCCAGCCTGGCTACTTTTGATTTTCCAAGACTTCTCACTGCAGGCAGGAAGGGAACCTGGACTAGTACTGACCAGTGCTGGGGCCACCAGGGCATGAGCATATTTAACACCAGATGTGCAGTCCCATAACTCTGACCCTGTTGTGGAAACCATAGGGACTTGCTCTGGAGTATTGGAGAGGCTTTCTGAGCCATTTCTTATTTGTAGTGACTTTCCTACTTGTAGTGTTGCGTTAGGCTTCTCTCCTTCTTTCAGCTTCTCTTCCTCTCCAAAGCTATTATTGCTCTTTTAGGCTGGAAGAGCTATTGTACAGAGGGGAGTTTCTGGGGACTTGGTAGGCCTGGAGGTGGCTTTATATCTTGCTAGTCCTATTATCTAGGGTCAATACAGGGAACTCTCCAGATCCCCAATAGACTCCTATAGGCCCTGAGAACTTGTAAATAAACCGTAAGTGGTATTGATACATTAAAGCTCAATATTTAAAGGAACTTAAGGGGAACCATTTTATGATACGAGTAATCACTCCTTCAACATTTATTTCACACTTCCTGTTTTAGAAACTATTTTCTTCATCAGAGGTACGAAAGTGAGGCAAACCTGTCATGGCTCCCTGCTCTTGTGAAAGAGATCACAGCACAGGAAGAAGGAATTAAAGAGGTCCTCAATGCAGTGGAACCAATAGCAGGGACCAGTGAAGGGGGCTGGTCATGAAGGGCATGGCCTGTCCAAGGAGAACAAGAGGTCATTTGGATAGGAAGTGGACCAAGTCAGAAAGCTGACCAGAGCCAAACGTTCTCCCAGGGAAATCCTTGCAGGGTTAACACCGGGGAAAAAAAGGAAAAAGAAAAATTAGAGTTGTTTCTTTGTACTTTTAAAATATACATATAACAGGCTCACTGAATCATAATTTACATACCATACAATTCTCCCATTTGAAGTGTATAATTCAATGATCTCTAATGTATTCCCTTTCCCATCAGCATTTGCTCCCTGTCTCCCTCTCTCTCTCCTACCCAAACCTCCCAAAGAACCCTCGTCCTGCTCCAGGCAGTCATTGATGCCACTTTGTGTCCCTGTGAATTTGCCTATTGTGGGATTGCCATGTAAATGGAACCATAAATCCATGAACTACCTGCCTTCTTTCATCGCCAGGTTTTCAAGGATCATTCCTTTCCATTTTATGCTGAATAATATTCCACTGTGCAAACACGCTGCAGTTGATTTATCTGCCCATCAACCGATGGACATTCGACTCGTTTAGACTTCTTTGCTACCATGAATAATGATGTGAGAGACTTTCAAATACAAGCCTCTCCTCCCTTTTGTGCACAAATTCACAAAACCACAGCAGGGAAACAAGAAAGAAAACAAGCAGGTGAGAGAGCTAGCCACCAGGTCCCTCCTCTCCAGCCAGAAGTCCTCCTAACACAGCCCCACATTGGGACACAAGGCACAGTCACACATTTAACCTTCCTCACAACCATGACAGGAGGAAGGTTTTCTTTTTCTTGCCATTTCAAAGAGGAGGTCATGGAAAATCAGAAAGTTTGAATAATTTGCCAAAAGCTGCCTGGTCAGGAATGAAGTCCTAAGGACTTCCTACTCCAGCTGTCCTCCCACAGGACAGCTTTTTATTGACATATGCAGGCTTGGCTTTCAGGATGTTTAGTTCAAGGAGAGAGAGAAAAAGAAGAAGAAAGAAATTTGTAATAGGACAGTTAGGCCAACAAATAGTTGTTAACATTTTAAAAATATTTTACATAAGGCTTGGAAAGATGCAATATTTCATCTAAAGGCACAAGGCCAGTAAGCCAGTCACCGATGTGTCAAAGGCAGGGAGACCTGAGTCCCAGACACGTGGCACACTGGCTGTCTCTTCCTAGTAGTCATCTGAGGCAGTGCCTCTGCAAGTGTCTTGGTTGTTCAAGTGGGAGGAAGGGCGACTTTGCATGGAGTCACTGCGGTCAGGGTGGGCCAGGGTGATGTTGGCTCCAAGAAGAGCAAGGGGGTGCAGAAGTGGATCAGGGAAAGATGGCTACAAAAAGCAGAAGATCAGAAGAGAAAACAGAGAGAACATGAGGAACTTTCCATCTGTAGGCTGGCAGGGATCCCAGTGTGACCTGTGGCCAGGAATCTTTCATCCCAACCTTGAGGTCATTTGGTCAACAATCTGAGCAGATGTGCTGGGTAGAATGGTGTGGGAAGAATCAACCAGAAATAGCAATGGCCAGTCCCAAAGTCCACACCTGGGCAGAGGTCCACTAGTGAGAGACCTCCCCAGAAGTAGGAGAGAAAAGTTCTTCATGGGGGAGAGAGGAGGCCAAGCAGGCCTGCTGAGCAGAGGTGACAGAGCAATGCCACAGGTCGCCTCTGAGATGACAATTCCAGGGAAAAGTGCTTCTCGCGTGGGAGTAGAGGTGATGGACTGGAGATCTGGGACCATCTCACAGCCCCTGACTCTTGACCCATTGCACCAACATCATTTCAATTTTATTTGATTTTCCTTTTATTTGCTTGGGCTCCTGACTTTCAGAATTCAGTACACATCTGGAAAATCGTTGTGAGAAAAAAATCATAAAAGCTCTCTAAGGGTAGGAAGTGGTCCCAAGCTAGTTCCAGGACCCACAGTTGTCTGGGCTGTCTATAAAATGCAATTCTGGAAGAATGTTTTCAATCTGCTCCCACTCCAGAGCACCAGGGAGTAGTGGGCACCAGGATGGGGGATGAGGCCAGCACAGGTGAACAGGTTCAGCCTGGCATAAAAAACAAACAAAATCAGCTCTTGGTACCCACCGTGGCTGGATTGATGCTTCTCAGTCACATTTTCTTTTCACAAAACCCTTACACGTTAAGGTATGTATACCCATTTCAGAGAATGGAAGAGTAGAGCTCAGAGCCCAATTAACTTGCTTGAATTCATGCAGTTAATTTACTGTGTGGTTGAGCTGGGACTTTTTTCTTAAATTGGTTCAACATAGTCTTACATATTGGAGGGAATCATTGTTACATATTAATGCATACATAGATATTGACAAAGTAAATTAAGCCAGATCCTAGTCCAGGATCTCCCCAGCTTCATTCATTCTCTGATCTCATGTCTCCTCTGTAGTACCCCCATGCTGTAGATAGAAATGAGCATAGACATGTATATTAATTATTGAAATTTCTGTGTTTATATGTCTGCCTGAGTATAATTTGGCTTCTCATGGGAGTCAAGTGTATTGATAACCCTCCTTTTCTCTCCCTCCCCTCTCTCTCCACCTTCATAGCTATGGTTCCCCTAGCTTATGTGATATTTCAACTTTGGTGAGTTTATTTCTTAAACTTGGAGCTGGGAGTTCAACTGAAGGCCACCTGGCCCCAAAACCCATGGTCTTTCATTTCTATTTTATGCTGTCACTCACAAGAGAAATCATTTTATTTTAAAGAGAGGTAGAATCAATTTTATTTATTTTTTCATCTGGTTTTAGTTTTTCCCACACATTGTTGTGTATGTGGGGTCTGAACCCGGGTCCTCACGCATCCCAGGCAAGTGCTGTACCACTGAGTCACCACTCCAGCCCTCATAAGAGAAGTCTTAGATTCATTTTCTTTGTCTCATAAGATGCCACTTATTCCCATTCTCCAGTGACTTTTCTAGCACTACCAAAATCTTTTGACTGTGTTTCTATATAACACATGTGTATCTAGATCTGCACTCATACATACCTATGAGAACATAGCTCTACGTGCACATATATTCACATGTGTGTCTTTGCTTTTGGCTATGTGTGTTCTGCTGCCTTCACAGAAGGATACAAGTGGCTTTAGTTTTAATTTCCTTGAGGCTATGTAAAAGTCTGTCTTGGGGGGCTGGAGCTGTGGCTTGGCGGTTATACCGCATGCCTGGCATGCACAAGGATGAGGGTTTGAACCCCAGCACCTTGTACACGGTAAAGTGTTGGAGCAGCGGATGTCACATGAAGAACTGAATAAAATTGAGTCTGTCATTCTCTCTCTCTCTCTCTCTCCCTCCCTCCCTCCCTCCCTCTGTCTCTTTCTCTTTGAAAAATAAAAAGTAAAAAAGTCTGTCCTGGGACAGCTAGCCTATAATGGGCTTCCTATTGTATGTCAATGTCTCAATAGAAATTGGCTCTGTGACCAGAAAATTACCCTGCAAGCATTTCTGAATACCTTTTTCTGAGATGGGACTTTCATCCCAGAGGAGAGTTTCTGTACAAATTTCCATCAATGGAGGCACCCATAAATGGTACCCATCGATGTACGTGTCATTACCAAACAAATAGCAGCCCTTTTTGGTTTGGACTAGATCTGTGCTAACAGAGCACACTCTTACACACACACGCTTGACAACTGAACGTGGAGACTGCCCACATGTCACAAAAAGCATCTTAAGACCAGGGAGTTAATGTAAAGGATAAAAGTAGTTTAGATATAAGAATAGGGATGAGTGGAAACTGTGGTTAATGAAAGGTGCACATGTCCACAAAGGGCATCTACAGCCCCCAGCCAATTATTGCCAAGGGACAATGTAGGTCCAGTATGGAAAGATACTTTTAACTTCAAGGGAAACCAGAAATATGGATTAATGTTAAATCTCCATATTTTTTAAAATTTGGCAACTGTTCAAAGAAAGTAAATACTTTTCAGGTCAAAAATCTCAAACAGATTTCCAAGATGAGTTCAGTGTGTGGGCTGCCAGTTTACGCCCTCTGATGTGGACACAATATTCATTTGCAGATGTGTGTTTACAAACTCTTGCACAGTGGCCAAAGGTTCCAAACGAACTGTGAGGATCAGATTTCCAGGTGGCTCGTGGGTTTCCCTGTCTTGCTGCCTTAGTCGAGAGTTATCCAAGTGTGGTCAGAGGAGCCCTGCAGGAGAAGTCTGTGTACCAAATGTGCACAAATTCTGAGAGACCATCCCAAAACTCTAGGTACAGAATCCAGAAATCTGCATTTGAAGAGGACTCCCACCCTAAAGTAATTCTGATGCACACTAAAATCTGAAAATCATTGACTCTAGGTCCCAAAAGACCTTGGGTGTTAAGATAAAGCATTTGAATGCACCCTGAAAGCTCTGGAAAACCAGGGAGACATGATTCAATTTTGTTTTTAAAAGGTAGCGCCAATTGATTATTGCATCCCCTCCCAGAACTATGGGTCTCCACATGTGGTTCATGCTTCATCTGCATCAGCATCACTTTGATCCTGTTGAAAAGCAGATTTTTAGACTCTTATCATTCACATATTCTTTTATGTGGTATAATCATAATAGAGAGTACAACTCTGGCTCAGTACTAGGCTAAGCACTTTATATAACGTAGCTAAGAATCCTGCAGAATAGATACCATTATGTCTACTTTATTGATAAGAAAGTGAGTCTCAGGAAGGTGAACTGTGTAACTGTAGTGTTGTGGATGTGTTTTAAAACAGTGTCTGTATCCTTCAGAGGTCTATACCATATTTACCAGTGAAAGAACAGGATGCTAGGTGAGAGACACGGGTCTAATTTCAACTTTCTGCCAGTGGCTGTCCACTTTGTCCAGCACCATTCATTGAATAGACTGTTATTTCTCCATGTTATATTTTGACCCCCTTTGTCAAATATCAGATATTTAAAAATCAGTGGGCTTGTGTCAGAGTCTGCCATTCTATTCCATTAGTCTTCACACCTATTTTGCTTCCAAGACCATGCTGTTTTTGTCACTACAGCTCTGTAGAATAATTTTAGATCTGATATTGCAAAACCTCCTGTTTTGTCTTTCTTGCTTAATAATGTTTTGTCTCTTCTGGGTTTCTTGTTGTTACAAATGAATTTGAGAATTACTTTTTCGATATCTGTAAGGAATGACATTGGTATCTTACTGGGGATTGCATTGAATCTGTATAGTGATTTTGGCAGAATGGACATTTTAATTATGTTAATTCTACCTAACCAAGAACATGGAACATATTGCCCTCTTTTCAGGTCTTCTGCAATTTCTTTTTTCAATGTTCAATCATTTTCATTGTAGAGGTCTTTTACTTCCCTTGTTAGATTAATTCCCAAGTATTATCTCTCACCTTGCACAAAAATTAAATCAAAATGAATCAAGGAACTAGGAATTAAACCAGCTACCATATAACTGCTAGAAGAAAAATTAGGACCAACACTCCAACAAATGGGAGTATATAACAACTTTCTCACCGAGACTCCCAAAGCAAAAGAATTAAAGTCGTGAATCAATGAGTGGGATGTCATTAAACTAAAAAGCTTTTGCTCAGCCAAGGAATTGTTCAAAACTATCAAGAGAGAGCCTACAGGTTGGAGGTAATCGTGGCCTGTGATTCTGCCAACAGGAAGCCAAAATCCAAAATTTACAAAGAACTCAAAGCATTTAATATTAAAAACACAAACAATCCAATCAATAAATGGGCCAGAGAGCTAAACAGAAATGCCTCAATAGAGGAAATTGAACAAGTCAATGAATACATGAGAAAGTGTTCTAAATCACTAGTAATCAGAGAAATGCAAATCAAAACTACATTATGAATTCACCTCACTACAATCAGATTGGCAAAGATGAAGAATATAAACAATAACAGATGCTGCAGGGGTTATGGGGAGACAGGAACACTAGCACACTGTTGATGAATCTGCAGACTGGTACAGCTGCTCTGTAAAGCAGTGTGGAGACTCCTCAAAAACTTAGGGCTGGATCCACCATACAACCCAAAACTTAGGGATGGATCCACTGTACGATCTTCTGGGTATTTTCCCAGAAGAGCTAGAATCAGCACATTACCATGACACAGCAAAATAGATGTTCACAGCAGCTCGATTTACAATAGCTAAATTATGGAGTCAACCCAGATGCCTTTCACTGGATGAATGGATTCAAAAGCTCTGGTATCCATATGTAATGGAGTTCTACTCAGCTGTTAGAAACAATAACATTATGGCCTTTGAAGGTAAATGGATGGCAATGGAAGAAATTATGCTGAGTGAAATTAGCCAGAGACTCAAGGGTCAAATGTTTCCCCTCATTTGTGCAGGCTAGAGCAAATCCCAAGCTTGGATGAAAGGTTAAGCTCATGTAAAACTCACCAAAGTCAAAGCAACACATAATCTAGGGGAACCAAGATATGGGTGCGGGGGGAGAGGGAGGGATGATAGAGAAGGATCTAGGGGGGGGATTAATAATGTATCTTCCTCTTTACTGCCCTGAGAAGCCAAATAATATTTATGCAGTCATTTAATTCTGGAAAATTCACAATCATACACACACACACACACACACACATATAAAGACATTTATATTAGGGGGAAAATATGGAAGAATCAAGAGACTGGGGTGTGAGCAATATGGGGGTGACTGGATTAGGACCAGGGGTATATCATATTGTTACTATATATGCATTTATAATCATACAACAACACAACTCCTCAATAAAGCTTTTTTAAAAAGAAGGAAATTTGCAACAAAATACTATAAGAGAAGAGATGGGGGGATGCTAACAATGAAACAAAATCTGCCATGCGTTGACAGTTGCTAGCTGGATAGTGAGCACAGTCAGGGTCCATTATGGGATTCATTTTTCTATATTGTTCATATTTTTGTATATGCATGTTTTCTAACTTTTCATAATGAATGAGAATACAAGACTTCCTACTACAGCGTCATGCATCACACAGTTTAACAAATATATGGTTCCTAAATGAGTGGCTTTATCCACTGTTTGTGCCTCACCTGAATATTAGCAGGTTTCGAGTCATTAAAAGTCCTACAAAGGGGCTGGAGCGGTGGCTCAGCGGTTATGGCACTTGCCCGACATGCACAAGTAGAGGAGTTCAAACCCCAGTACCATGTACACAACCAAGTCTCAGAGCAATGAAAGCCATGCGCAAAACTAAATAAAATTGATTCTCTTTATCTCTCGCTCACCGTCCCTCTCTCTTAAAAAAAAAAAAGAGTCCTACAAAAACCCACACAAACTTCTGTATGTTTGTTTTTGTAAAATGACTCATCAGTACCTATAAGCCTCTTTAATGTCTTAAGGACAGGGATCTGCTCATATAAATTCCTGTCCTTGGCATGGAGCCTTGTGCTTGATAGATACTCTACAAATGCCAAATGGGCTTGGGGAAGGCGGAAACCTTGCAGAACATGCTGCACACATGCCTGTCCAAATGCCAAACAGGGACACCTGACGCTTCCCTCCCAGGGCACACATTGTTTCCGATAATCTCAGACTGCTCCACCCCCTCCCCTTTACTGCTGCTTTTGTCATTAATTAACACATATGCATGTGTGTGTTTATTCTTCCCGCTAGTTCATGAACTCCTTGGGGGTGGGATCAATGTTCATTAAATCTCTATAGTTTCCAGTGCTAGCACATAAAGTTGACCCAGGGCATGTGGCCCAATAATGCATACCATGACAATCACAGAGGGCCCTGCCCAGAGTCCCCTTCTAAAGCACCTGCTATGGAAACATAGATGACTGTCAGCCTCTCAGTGCTGCGCCTTTGGGTCCACCAGGGCATCACTGCCCAGGCCACACTCCCCCATATTGCTTCTGGTCAGTGGCTGAGCCTGATGGGGCAGCAGAGCCAGCCCTTCACTGCCACACGTGGCATCCCCCATCAGCCTGGCGTCTTGGAGCTGCGCTGTGGTCTGAAGCTCCTCCTACCCAATCCCTTCATCCTCTCCTTTCATAGGGATCAGACCTGTGCCATGGCCCAAGGCCTGCCTACTTTTGCCCCCCGCCATATCCTGCGCAAGTATCTCCCCCAATTGCTCTCTTGAATCCTCTTTAGCATCTGCATCTTAGAGGACCCAAATTGTTGAACATCTTATGTGCCTGAATGTCACTAATAACAAGGGCTTCCCAGCTCCCCTTCCTCACATAAAACCAGTTGACATGTAAAGACTTGGTGTGAAGTTCTTGTGTCAAAACAAATTAAATTATTCTGTGCCAAATTTTAATGTTCTATCTGAAGTCACATGTCACAGCAAAATGACTGGGGAGCCTTGGGAGCCCTGTGCAATTAGATCTGGCACTTCAAGCTCAAGCAAAGCACTTCTCGTGGTGTCTTACTTTCTTTATTATTTTTTTTTTTAGTTTTTTTCATTAGAAGTATATAGAGGTACAATTGAGGGGGAAACATTATCAAACCATCAGTAACCAATGTATATATACTTTGTTATCCAGGGGTAATGCCAAAACATGGATGCCCAGCTTGGGTTTCACCTGTTGCAGTTTCCCCCAGAAGAACTTTTGCGTTAAATGGGTATCTCGTGGTGGAATGACATCGGCTTCTGGGATGGTTCCCCCATATTCCCACTCTCCAGTCTCCTATGAGTTCTTCATACACCCTCCCCCCTCCCCATCCCCTTCCCTGTGCCTCCAAGTATCCTAGGGAGCCATCCCCCTATTACACTGAGAATCATACAATTTGAAGTTATTGTTAGGTTAGCAGTCTACCCTACTGCTTCCCCATGTATTCTAACTTCCACAGATGAGAGAAACCATTTGGCCCTTGAGTCTCTGAGATTGGGATACTTCACTTAGCATAATTCTTTCCATCTCCATCCATTTGAGTTCAAAAGCCATAATATCGACTTCTCTGATGGCTGAGTAGTATTCCATTGTATACATGTACCAAAGTTTTTGTATCCACTCGTTGAGTGAGGGGCATCTGGGTTGGTTCCATAATCTAGCTATAGTAAATTGAGCTGCTATGAACATTGAGGAAGCCACATCACTATAATACGCTGATTCTAACTCTTTGGGGAAAACAAGACTAGTAAGATCTTCCTTCCTCCTTCATGGAGATGTTGGACGAGTATATTTTCTAATGGCACTAAACTGACCTAAAACTAGGTTGGGAAGCTTTTCTGCAAAGGGCCAAATAGTAAGGATTTTAGGTTTTATGGGCTACCCAGTCTCTATCACAATAACTCCATTCTCCATTTAATGCAAAAAAAAAAAAAAACCCTCCCAACAATAACTCATCAAGGAATGTGACCTTATTTCAACAAATCTTCATTTACATAAAAATTGATGGCAATCTGGTTGGAGGGCTATATTTTGCTGAACCTTGCCCTAGAGTCATGGAATCTTCCAGTTAGAAAAGACTGTGAGCACCACGAGGTCCCAGGTACCTAGACTCTTCCTCTTATATTCATGGCAAACCTGACTAGTCGACCAGGAAATCACTCCTGCAGAGCTCAGAGGTTGCCTCAGACTCTCCTAACACAGGGCTGCAGATGAAGCCCAGCAGGCGTACGCAGCGATGTCTACCATTCCCCCAATCTTGTTCTGTTTCCATTACTCCCAACTGAGAAAACGGAGGCTATCGTTATACTGTAACAATCAAGATTAAAGTTTTTGAATGTATAAAGTTCTTCTTCAATGCAAAACATGATGATCTATAGCTAAAATTCACCCATTTAAAGTAACAAGAAGAAATTAAGTAAGTTTATACATTGTGATCATGATTATTTTCCACAACAGGAAAAATTGGACCCAAAGAATACTTTTTCTCCTTTTCCTGGAAAGTAGGGATTCATTGTTTTCATAAGAGCAAATAATGTTTGCTCTTTTTCCTGGTATAAAATGGCTGGGTCTCCTGGCTGTGATCGGGGAGGACGACAGTGTCCAGCTCTGCAGGAAGGCATGGTGCTGAGGGTAGCCATCTGTCTTTGGCTCCTTCCAGCAAATGACTGTTTAAAGCTGAGCACAGGGCACACAGTGCTCCCTGCCCTCTCTTCCCCTCGGAGCAGTTTTGTTGCTGCCTTTAGGGAAAGCAACCTTGACACTTCCTCTCCTTAACTTGTTCATCAGAAAGATCAAAACCTTCTGCAAAACATGCAACCCTCAGGACTGAAAATGTGCTCTCCTACCTCTAAGATCCCAAGTTCCTTGGCCATGTGGGGCCAATCATCCCTTTAGGAATCTAATGATCTCTGGAGGGTCTCTGCAGGGAAGACGCCCATACCATCATCACCCCAAGTGTCCCAGCCATTAGGATCACCTCTTTGTTTACTTTTAAATAATAATACCGGACTCATTCATATAACACCTCACCTTCCAGGTTCCCCCACTACACACACAGGCACAAATTTGCCCACAACTTCAGAACCCAAGAGGAGAATCCAGTAGTGGATAAACACACCTAATGACCCTGCCAGAGCTACTGGTTTTTGGAGGGCAAAGTCCCAAAGGTGGACCATTGAGTCAAGTCCTAGAAATTTAGCTATTGTGGCTCAAAAGCTTCCAGGTCCTCAGCCACCTGCCCCCATGTCACCATTGCATTTTCAACACACCATTCCTCTTCTGGGCTGCACGAGGCTTCCAGCCTGATCTTACTCCCAGGATATTTATTCAGGGAAGCAAAAGGAAAAGAATGTTCTAGGGAGTGATGTGTTGGAAGAGCCTGAGAAGGATCGCATGTTCAGAGCAGATTTTCTTTTGTTCCTGCTGTGTCCCTATCATCTAGAAGAATGCCTGGCACAAGAAGTATTTATTAAATCCATTGAATGAATAAGCAAAGGAATCACTAGAGCCTGGCCTCCTTCTGACACCCCCACCCCCCACCCTGACTGCTCTGAAGATCATGCCATTGTTCCCATGGCGTTCATTCATTTTTTTCAAGAACCTGTGTGGAGCTCCTACTGTGCACCAGATCTCATGATAGCCCCAGGGTTTGTAGGAGAAACAAAGCAAAGCCCCAGGGCATCCAGTTTTGGTTTCTACTTGCTTCTTGATACTACTTTTTTCTCCCCTGGGAGCAAAGAGATCCTGAAGAAGGGAGGAGACTGACATTGCCTGACCACCTACTGTGTTCTCAGCATGTAATAGTTGGTCTTCCGCAGCCCGAAGAGCTTCGGAGGGCAGAGTGGGGAGGCCAGAGAGCAGGGAGGACTTATAGAGCACAGGGGTCAACACACAGAATCTGGAGGGGAGTAGGGACCATTTTCCACAGGAAATGTAAAAGGGGCTTGGAAAAGTCATGGGGAAGGGTCCCCAGGCATGTAGGTAAGAAGCCCAGCTGCACCCTGGGCCCTGCAACCTCGGGCTCTCCACTCTTCCTCTCACAGCTGTTTCTGTGTCAGTAACAGGCAATTGGGAGCCCAGATGACCCGTCATCCTCTTTACATACACCTGTCACCAACACAGTGTCCTCCTCCTTCCCTCCCAGCAGGCTGTCCTCATACCTCCCTGTAGAAAACCACTATGGTGCTTCAAGTGTTCTTTCCACCAAGGAGGGCCAATGAAGCTTGAATTTTACTTTCTAGGCACAATAGTTTGAGGGAGGAAGGGGCATGAAGGAGCTCAGTGATTCTTCTCTTCTATCCTTACCACTAGGATCAGAACCCTCTCTCTGGCTGCATCTCCCCTACTCTGCCACCTTGCCAGCACCTCCTTATCCTGTAGTCCACCCATCAGCTGTCCTCATCCTTCTCTTGCTCAAGTGACTTATCTGATTGTCCCCTGAGGTCCAAAGGCCATCAGGCTCCTGTAGCCGCCAGGAGGCCTTGACTTTTGTCCCTTTGGTCTCCAGAGGCAGAAACCAAGAAGACTGGCTTCTTGAGTAACTTCTCCCTTCTCACGCTGGTCCCCATCATTGAAGATGGATTGAGTCAGGAAATGACAGGAGCTCAAGGCACACATTAAGCAATGTCTTGCGACTTCAAATGGAGAGGTAGAGGTCAAGGTTCCCTGCACCCACCCCCAACCATTGCCCAATTTCACACAAGGAGAACTGCATGCCAAAAATCTGGTGGCTTTTGGAACCACAAATAGTCCAGTTCAATTTGTCCTGAAGTCTCATTGGGCAACTATGCTGCCCTCTTCCCTCTTTGTCTGCCTGGCCATGAGGCTCCCTGCTGACCCACAGCCTATCCAGATGGAGAAGAACACCAGTACCTCAATTATAAGAATCTGAGATACAAGTTCAACTAATGGACCACATCCCATTTGCAGCCGTAATGAGACACCATGAGCAGAATCATTGTCTCTTCACCAACCTCCTCCAGATCTTTTCAAATACAACCTTTCTTTCAAAAATATCATCTCACCACCAGACTGAGCTGTTGCTAATAACTATAATTAAGTGATGGATGATAGAAACCTGACAATAGTCTTTAAATCAAAGAATATGCCAGCATCACTTTGACAGCGTTGACCTAGTACTTTAAAAAACAAACAACATTTTGTGTTGTGAGTTCTATAAAAATGTCTAAATCCATAGTTTCAGAAATCCTTACACATTCTATAACCAAGAACTCAGAGTTAATGGCAAATGATCAAACCACTAATATTTATTGAGCAGTTACAATTCATAAGGTGCTATGCTATGGTTTGATACACAGAAGCATCCAGTTCAGTCTTTGACTTGAGGGTCGCAGCAGGCTCACTATATTGCTCTGTTTTCTGTTGCTATAACAAAATCCTTAAGGCTTGGCATTGTATAAAGAAGGTTTATTTAATTTGGTTTTGGAAACCAAAAGTCCAAGACAAGTAGTCCCATCTGTTTGGCCACTTGTAGGAGCCTCCTGGCTGCATCCCACTATGATGGAGAAGTAGGAAGGGAGCTAGCCACTTGAAGTAGAGGCCAGGTAGTTGAGGTGGCCTCATTTTATAACAACAGTCTCTCAAGAACCAATTCCACAAGGAGAGCATTCATCCCTTCGAAGGGCAGCACCCTCAGTGACCTAATGTCCTCTCCCTAGGCCCCTCCTCTTTGAGGTCCTGTAACCTGCACATGACCACACTGAAGTCCAAGCCTCCAGCATGTACTCTTCTAGGGGACAGAGAAATTTCACAGCCTATGTTAAAACAGGCCAAGTGGAAATTCAGTCAGATGTTATAGATTCCCACTGCAATGAATCTCTGAAGCATGTACCTTGCTGGATTAGACATGTCTTTGTGAACATGGTCCCCAGAAGTTCTCATCTGAGAATTGGTAATTTGTCATGGATCATGAAAAAATAAAGGACAGACATAAATATTATTAGATTTACTAAAAATGTCACGGATCTAGAATCAATTCGGAGAATATTCAACCACATGTAACAGAAAAATAACTAGTGGCTTTTGCAAGTATGGGACATATTTTTGTCACTCCTCAAGAACTGTAGAGGTGGATAGCTCATGACAAGAAAAGCTGCCTTGGCAATCATCAGCAGTTTCTACCATTTTCCGCCTATGTGGTCTGCTACTTGTGGATTTTGTCCTTGTGATTTCAAAATGGTTGTGACATCCTGGGCACACACTTGTAATCCCAGCAGCTTGGGAGGCTGAGGCAGGAGGATTGCAAGTTTGAAGCCAGCCTCAGCAATTAAGCAAGGTCCTAGCTAACTTAGCAAGACCCAGTCTCAAAAAAATAAAATAGAAAAAAGGGCTGGGGATGTGGCTGAGTGGTTAAGTGACGCTGGGTTCAATCACTGGTATTAAAAAAAAAGAATTATATATACACTTTGTAGTAATTATTTCTGCATGGCAACATGACAAAATTGTAGGCACTTTTTATTCAGTTCCATGCTGTTTTTTCCTTTCATTTTGTTTTTTAATTTTCTATATCAGAAATATATTCTCTTATAATAAGAAAGCCAAAGAAATACTTGGGGGCTGGAGTGGTGGCTCAGCAGTTACGGCGCTTGCCTGGCATGCACAAGGACCTGGATTCAAACTCCAGCACCCACGTACACAGTGAAATGTAGGAGCAACGAAAGCCACACGAGAAACTAAATAAAACTGATTCTCTTTCTCATTTTCTCTCTCTGTCCCTCTCTCTAAAAAAGAAAAGAAAAGAAAGAAGTACTTTCTTAAGAACATTCATGATAGTTTGTGGTGTATCGTCCAGCGGAGCAGCAGTAGACACAATGTGCCTCCAATTTTCATGAATATGTATGAGAGAGGCAAAGCCTGGAGAGCTGCCTCTAAATGCTGCAAATGGAGATGCTTTTCATTTTCTTCCCCCGTTATTTGGTGTTTTCCAAGTTGATCACAATAAAAATATATTAGAAAGAAACAGCATTTGTAAATAAAGCAACACTCCAAACAGAGGAGATGGAGTCTTTTAAGCATAAAATGAAAAACAGGCTTTGGGAATAAAAATCAGAGAGAATTTTACTGAGGACTGAGGAACAGACCTTGTTTGTTAAAGAGTACAGTAAAATGCCCTCCAGCCCCCATTTCCTTTCTCCAGAGGTAGTTTCTGCTGAGAAACATTAAACGCCCTTCACATTCTTCAGGGGATTCTCAAGCCTCCAGCTCTGAGCCACAGATAGAGGGCTGTTTGTTCCTTTCTGGTGAGGCAGCTGTCAAATGGGGCTCATTGTTTCTGCAAACATGGCCTCCGAAAGGGTCTCTTTCCTGGCCTCCCTTCTTTCTAGGAGGCTGGGGAAACTGGGGAGCAGGAAGACGGTGCCTTTACCTTGCAGGTGGCCCAATCCATACACAAACCCAGAGGTCATTTCTTTATCTTTCAATCTCAATCTCTCGCTCGCTCGCTCTCTCTCTCTCTCTCTCCCCTTTCTCCCAGAGAGCAAGAGTCCATCGACAACAAATCTTCTGAATTTGAATAATCAATAATCGCAAAGGCCTGGGAAACTAACCCTCTGTGAAAAGGGGTCTCCTACTGGATCAGCCTCAGAAGAAGGCCTGTTCCGCAGGTGTTCATTCATTTATCGCTCACTCACCCATCCGTCCATCTGGCTGTCCACCAGGCAACAGATCCTGGCCTGGGGACGCAGTGAGAACAAGGCAAACTAAATTTGGCCTTCAGAGAGTTTATATTTGGGGGACAGGGAGGTGTGGGAGGCAGAGAATAAGGAAAAATGAAATATATCAACAAGTAATTTCAGAACATGATAACAGGCTATAAAGAACATAAAGAAAGGTGCTAGGGTTCTAGAGTGAGAAAAAAAGAGCAAGGGAGGTGGCAGGAAAAGGCCCCTGAGGAATGACAGCCGAATGAGCCTTGAATGGTGTGAAGGAGGGAGCTGTGTGGTCAAGCAGGGCCCAGGAAGGCAACTGCAGAGTGCTGGACGGCAGAGGGGAGCCCAAGGAGGTAGCACAGGCATACAGGGACTTAGAGGCTATGGGAAAGAGTTTGGATTCTAGAGCAGGTGGCCTTCTGCAGGGTACTGGGGAGCCAAAGTAGAGGTTTGCAAGCATCCATGCATCCACCCATCGTAACTACTTGCCTGCCCTGCTAGAAGAGCACGTAGAATTAGGTTGAAACTGCTTTCTCCCAGCTCCCAGGCTAGGCAAGGACACAGGAAGAATGCCCGGGACAATCGTGGGACAATCCAGGGCTAAGCTGCATGACTCCGTTCTACACAAGGGCATCTGGAGAAGGTGACATGAACATGAGCAGAAGCAGTCAGAGGTCTTCACGGGGAGAAGCAGGCTAGTGCCAGGGGCAGGGGGTTGGCAAAGGCTCAGCCACACGCACCACCCGCCCGCCCTGCCTCCCAGTCCAAACTCCTGTGAACGTGTGCAGCTCTCTCCTACCATCTTGGAGCTCAAAAACCTTCTCAATCTAGCCCTCCAGACAGATGACCTGGTGAATGGAGTTAGCACAGCCTAAGCCAGATTGGGAGAGGGGGCAGGAAAACAAGGATGTGGGAAATGAGAGAGGCCTAAATATGGGGTGGGAATTCCCTAAGGAAAACAGCGGAGAACAGTCTGCCTTCAGAGCAGCACCCGCAGATGTCTGGAGCTGGGAAAGGGGGAAGGCAAAGGACTTCATGTGGCCTTTGGCTGGGCTTATAAGGGCAGAGGGACAAGGGGTTGGTGTGATGGTTGCGGGCAGTAGGTGCCATGTGGGGAGTTGATCTTTGTGCACTTCTAGCTGCAAACACCACCCCACCCTCTCTGCAAACCAGGGTGCACATGGGTCGGGAAGCTCTTAACAGGAACCTGGGGCTGGCTCAGGTGGTGCTGGGAGAACGGCATCCAGCCAGTAACTTGGAGCCTATTGAGGAAATGAGATTCCTCAAATTGAGTGACTTAGCTGGGTGGGTAGAGAAGGGAGTCAAGGATGGAGTCCAGCTCCTCACATGAACCCCACTGCCCCCCATGATGAGGGAGAAACAGAAACTGTCAAACCCAGCCGGGTGGTGCTTTCAGATCTGAAACACCCACAGGAAACTCTGCCTGAAGCTCTGCCAAATGGCGCCCTCTCTAATGAGAACGTGACATGCTGGACACAGCCATTTCTGACTTCTGCCCTAGGTCAGGCAAGTTGTATCCAAAGCCCTGGAAGGCCAGGGATCTCACCTGAACCGTAAAACAACAAACTCATGCTGTTTCCAACCACTGTGTGTGATAACCTGATCCAGCAGCAACAGAAACTAAAACACACTGGCATATACCAACTCATTTCTACTTTTGTGTTCAAAATTGGATTTTGCCACTGGAAGCCATGATGCATGCCTGTTAATCCCAGCTACTTGGGAGAATTGCAGGAGGATTGCAAGTTCAAGGCCTGTCTTGGCAACTTCATGAAACTGTCTCAAAAAAAAAAAAAAAAAGAGCTGGGGATATAACTCCATGGTAGAGCACCCCTGGACTCAGTCCCCAGTACCTTTTTGTTTAAAGGACTCTGCCTTTTCCCAGGAGTTCCTCACATCTCCATTTGGTAAAATGCTAATCTCATTTCACAATGAGGATGAAAAATTTACAATTGAAAAAATACTTAGATACCTAATCTATGTATAAAATATCCCAACATCATTCATAATTTCAGAAATACAAATCGAATCTAAGATAGAGTAGAATCGTTAATAATACAGAGGTCTCCAATATCAGAGTTGTGTTAGTTCCTGCTCTACCACATTAATGGCTGTGTGATTTGAGTTAAATTAACTCACCTCTCTTGAGTCTGTGTGATGGTCTTCTCTTTTTTTTTCTCCTTCTTTTTTGGTGTTGGGGATTGAATCTAGGACCTCACACATGTTAAGCATGTGCCCTGTTAGTGAGCTCCACTGTGACCCCTTTTGTTATGATCTTTTGATGCATCGATTTGGCTAAGCTACAGTCTCTAGTTTTTCCATCGAACACCATTCAAGAGGTCCTGTGAAGACACTTTGCAGGTAAAAGTCCATAATCAATCACTGTCGTGCTGGGGATCAAACCCAAGGCCTCACACATGCTAGGCAAGCATGCATTCTACCATGGAGCTACATCGCCAGGCCAACCCACTGACCTTAAGGAATGGGTATTTCCAACGTAATCTGGGTGGGCCTGATGCAACCAGCTGAAAGACCTTAAGAGCAGAGTGGAAACCTGCCTGAGAGTACAAGAAATGCTACCTGTGGACTGTCATCTTCTGACTGTGTCTGAGAGTCCCAGGCTGCCCATCCAGAGGGCCAGCCCAGTAGATTTCAGACTTGCCTCCCCACCCCCCACAAGGGCATTCAGCCCATCCCTTGCACTAAGTCTCCTACTATGTGTCTTGAGCTGTTCTGGAGCACTGGCAGAACTTCAACTGAGAGCATCCTCAAGCCCTAAAAGAGAGATGCTGCCACCTGCCTCTAGGGATAGCTGTGAGGCTCAAAGAGATAATAAAAGGAAGTTGTCCAAATATGATAAACTGCTCAGTAAACATCTGGTCTTGTTCTACTTTGTTTCAATAACCACAGTGAATTGTGCAAGTAGCCACAAATTTTCCCTTTTGCTATTTACACCTCCTTGTGGTATGACTGTAAGCACGCTCCGAGGTCAATGCAGCTTGGCCATATGTGACTCCATTCAGCCAATGGGATATTAGCAAATGTGATGCAGACAGAGATATGAAAAGTATTGCTGTCTCCCCTCAAAATCCTTCCTTGCCATGTGAGGAAGCCCAGGCGAGATGATGGAGGATGAGAAGCATGTTATCCAGTCACAAAATTCCTGGCCCTTCCGAATGGTTTCTTCATCTGTGGAAGCTCAAATACAACGGGAAGCAGTACGTTAGATGGCTAAGCTAATAATAATTTCAAATTGTATGATTCTTTTCGCAACAGGGAGACGACTCCCTAGGATACTTGGAAGCACAGGGTGGGGGACAGGATGGGGAAGGGCTTAGGAAAATCACCTAGGAGACTGGAGGAACCAAATATAGGGGAATCATCTCAGAAGGTGATCTCTGTCCTCCACGAGATATCCATTTAACTCAGGAGTTCTTCTGGGGGAAACAGCAACATGGGGAACCCAAGCTGGGCATCCATGACATGGCATTAACCCTAGATAACTAAGTATATATTCATTTGTTCTGGAATCTTTGATAATTTTTCCCCCTCAATTGTAACTATATATCATCTAATAAATAATAAATTAAAAACACACACACACACAAAAAAAAAATTCAGGCCCTTGCTGCCAATAACCAGCATGCTCAGTGGGAGAAGAGCCGGTTAGCTGGCAGCTGCTCATCACAGATAGGTGAGTGACCCCAGCTGAAATCTGCAGAACTGTCCCACTGAGTCTACCTGGAATTGCAGACCCACACATCATTTGTTAAATAGACAATGGCCTTTACAAACAACTGTTTTGAAGGAGGGATGATTTGTTATGCAGGAAGAGCTAAGAGTTCAGGAATAAAACTGAGATTCTTTCAAAACTTTTCTCTCCCAGGGCCTCGCTCAGGACTGCTATACCACTGAGCTGCCCACCACCCTGCCCTTTTTATTTTACTCTAAGGCAGGTTCTCACTAAGTTGCCCAGGTTGGCCTCCAATGTGCCATCCTCCTGCCTCAGCTTCCCTGGGATGACAGACCTGTGCCACAGCACCCCATGAAACACATATCCCCCTACATTTCTTTTGGTCATATAAATTACTACAACTTTTTGAAAGGCAGTTAATAGTTTAAAATATGTTCAAAAACTTCATATATACATCCTTTAATTATTCTAGGTCAATAATTTATTACATGGAAATTATTAGAAATGTGCACAAAGATTTATGAATAAGGGTGTTCAATGAGATGAATATTTTCGAATGTCAACATGGGGAAATAGATATCATTAAAGAGATAAAAACAATAAGTTTCTAACAATAAGACATTATTGAAATATTCCTAGTACAACACAATTGAATAATCAGGCAATAAATAACATTAACATGTCAATGATTATGTGCTCTTATGAAAAGCTCACACTTTGTTCAATGAAAACTGATAAGTCTGTGAAACAGTTTGATCCAAATTTTATATTGTTTTGTTTGTGAATATAGAAGAAGGGAAAAGAAAATACACCAAAATATAATTAATGACTATCTCTGGGTGTGGGATTATGGGTGGATATATTTCTATCTTTCTGTGTTTTAAACATTTTTATAATGAAGATATATATATA
>PVKS010005634.1:0-56275 GCA_004027875.1 Aplodontia rufa | reverse complement strand
TGTAGAAAGCACATAGTGCATATTTGTTAAATTAAACCATTTTGGATAATTTGCTGCAGTGTCACCTTCAAAGTACACACAGTGCCACAGTGCCAGACCCCTCCTCCCACCTCAACTCTGGTTCCTGGTACACTCTTCCCTAATGTCCAGTTCCATTCACTAACTCATAGATCCAGCTATGTCGGCCTTCTTCCCACTCCTCCATCTCCCAGGCAGGATCCAGTCTCTGGTGTATCATGCTTCTTGTTCCCTCTGACTCAAACAGTTCCCCACAGTGTTTGCTGTGGCCCACGCTCTGACCTCTTTGGAATCTTTGCCCAGGAGGAAAACCATCCTCTTTGTACAGTTCAACAGCTAAACACACACACACACACACACACACACACACACATACACACACAGAATAACCCAATTTACAAATGGGGCAAAGAACTTAAACAGACATTTCTCCAAAGATGACACACAAATTATTTGAGCTGTCAGCTCCTGGATATTAGGATGGTTATTATCAAAACACTACGGGTGCCCAGCAAGGGGGTGCATGCCTGTAATCCCAGTGGCTGGGAAGAGTGAGGCAAGAAGACCTCAAGTTCAAAGCTGGCCTCAGCAACTTAATGAGGCCCTGTCTCAAAATAAAAAATAAAAAAGGGCTGGGGATAAGTGGTTAAGCACCCCTAAATTCAATCCCCAGTACCAAAAAAAAAAAAGAAGAAGAAAGAAAGAAAAGAAAAAACAAAACCCACTAAGGTAAGTGTGGGCGAGAATGTGGAGGGGTGGGCACCCTCATTGACGTGTAAAATGGTATTGCTGCTATGGAAAACAGGCTTCTTCAAAAACTGAAAACAGAACTACCATTTGATCCAGCAATCTCCCTTCCAGATATATGTCCACAATAATAATAATAGAATCTTTTTTGGGGAGAAGGAGGAGTATACCAGGAATTGAACCTAGGAGTGCTTAACCACTGAGTCATATCCCTAGATGGATATCCCCAGCCCTTTTTATTTTTTTTTTTAAGACTGGGCCTTGCTACATTGCTTAGGGTCTCTGTAAGTTGCTGAAGCTGGTTTTGAACTTTCAATCCTTCTGCCTCTGCCTCCCAAGTGGCTGGGATAATAGGCATACACTCCAGTGCCTGGAGAAATTAGGATCTTGAAGAGATATCTGCATTCTCATGTTCATTGAAGCATTATTCACAACAGCCAAGATACTGAAACGACCTAAATGTCCATCAACAGAGGAATGGACAAAGAAGATGTGATATACACAGACAGTGGAATATTATTCAGCCTTAAAAAAAGAAGGAAACCCTGTCAATGTGCAACACCTGGATGAAACTGGAGGCCACTGACCGAAACTAAGTAAGCCAGACCCAGGACATGCTTCACAAGAGTTCATTTACATGAATCATCAAAAATTCTCAAACTCACAGAAACAAAGTAGAATGGTGATTGCTAGGGATTGGGGCGCAGAAATAGAGAGTTGTTGTTCAATGGATATTAAGTTTCAGCAACACAAAGTGAGTGAGTTCTAGAGATTTGCTGTATAACATAATTAACAACACTAGGGGCTGGAGCGGTGGCTCAGTAGTTACAGCACTTGCCTGGCATGTGCGAGGCCTGTGTTCAAACCCCAGCACCACATACACAACTAAATGTCCGAGCAATGAAAAAATAAATAAAAATTGATTCTCAGTGCTAGAGCAGTTGCTCAGTGGTTACAGCACTTGCCTGGCATGCGCAAGGACGCGGGTTCAAGCCCCAGCACCACATACACAATGAAGTGTTGGAGCAATGAAAGCCACATGAAAAACTAAATAAAATTGATTCTTTCTCTCTCCCTCTCACTGTCCCTCTCTCTCTCTTAAAAAATAATACTATTGCACACTTAAAAATCTAAGTGGACAGATATTAATGAATATATATCTCCTCTTTTCAGCAAGTCTGCTCTCATCCCCAACCCCCAGCCGTGGAGCTCCTGTCCCTTTCTATTGCTTTGTTTCTCTCTCTGGCTCTTATCATCATTGTATATTTGGTTACTGGTTGTGGTCCAGCCCCTTCATTAGGAAGAGCCCAGCATCAAGTAGGCACCCTGTACATACGTTCTAAATGAACAATTGACCTGTCTCTTACATAGAATACATATCTAGGCTGTACTTTACCCCTCTGACCTATTGGGACATCGCTCGAGTTTCAAGTTTAACTTGGGCTCTGAGGCCAGGCCGCATATTCCAAAACTAATAACATCCAAGAAGCAAAGTTCAGTTGTGGCAAAGAATTCTGTGTTCCTGTGAACTTTGACTTTTCCAAATTACCTGGCTCTGTTTCCCTAGGATTCAAGAAGCTCAAATCCTAGGCATCAAAGCAACCCATTAGGTATGACAATTATTCTAGCCATGCTGGAAAGTCTGATATATTTCCAATGGCCCCTGAGTCTCTCACTTGAGTGATGAACTCGAAAGTGATTTTCCTTTCCAGATGTCTTTCCTCTAGAGAGACTCACAGGCACACGTAGAAACCTGGAATAACTGTGAAATGGATCAAGCCACACTAAGGGCTCAGAGAGCTAAATTCTAAACCAGCCCTCTCCACTTGGCACGTGAGTTTGGATGAGTCCCCTACTCTCTGAACCTCAATTTCCTCGTTTTTTTAAAAGAGATTTTATCTAATCATCTCCATATACCCTTTTTTAGGTCTGAAATATTCATGCTCCATACATGCAGTCTCTACAGAGATGCTGGAGAGACCCAGGTTCCTCTCCCTTCCTCCACTTGGCCCCTGCCTCCTTGTATGGAACCACCTGCTGTCATATACCAAGGCCATCTTGATTATGAGGTTCTTGGGGCTGGATGCACATGAAATGAGTAGGCTCTTGGTAAACATTCATTGTCTCTCTTTTACATCTTCTCCAGAGTTCTATTCTCAAGAATCCGGGATAAGAGAGAACATGTGGGACTATGAGCCAGGGCTCCAGCTGCTCTCATTTGCTGTCTCCATCTGTCACCTCTGGTCCACAGGGTTCAGGTCAGTCATCCTGGTACCCACAAGCATTCTGTGGATCATGGACAACATTCTGTTTTTTTGTTTTTGTTTTGCAATACATTCTATCATTTAACCTTCACAACAGCCCTGTGATACAGCATCATATCCCCATTTTACAGAGGAGGAACCTGAGGGTCAGGTGTGAAGGAACCATTGCTCAAGCTGGTGAGTGAAGGGACCTGGGCTCAAGTTCAGGTTTCCTGCTGTGCTGCTCCTTCCTCCTTATCAGACCTGTCAAGTGAAATGGGTTTGAAGGAATGAGTCATTGTCTGAAAATGCTGGGTAGACATGGACCAAGTTGGAGGCACTAGCATCACCCTGTCCCAAAATTTATTTTTTTCTTAAAGGGATGACAGCTAGCAAGCTTCTTCTGTTACGCACTCACATGCATACTGTATTATATCTTATTTTTAATTTTTCCAACAACACGATGAGGAAGTGGGGGCTCAAAGAAATTAAGGAACTGGTCTGATGATACTAGAACTTTGGTCTGGTAGACCTAAAGTTCATGGTCTCCTCCTCCCTCACCTCTGCAATTTTTTCTGGTAATGTTGAGTCCTACAAGTGCAATTTAGCTGCCACATTATCTGAGTACCTAACCTACCCTGCACAGAGTCCTGCCTACCCCAGCTGAAGCAACAGCAGGCATCTCCACTCACCTGAGCACACCTGAGCCTAGCAAGTACCCTCCTTGTCCCAAATACCTGTGATCCTCATCAGCCGTCCCACACACAGGGCTTTGAATTGACGTCTTTTGAATCACTGTCCACACTTGCTAGTGGACAAAGGACACCTTGAGGGCAGAGCTGAGTGGGATGTGTCTCTGTGTCTCCCATGCATGGCACCTGGCATAAAGCTTGTCACGAAGGCTTGAGAACAGATGGTTTGCCTGTCTCTGCCGGGAACGGATCGGAAGGCAGCACACTGCTTCAGTAACTCTTGCTCGCTCCTGAAATGGAACCGGCTGTGAAGCACAAGGGCTGAGCAAGGAATTAGGTCGTGAATTACTTGAGAACAGGCAGTGGCTGATTCAAGACCTAATGCTTAGGCTAAAGGTCCTTCCCTGGGGGCCCATGACCTCAATGGACAGACCTCAGCAGGCCCAATAACATTTTTTTTTTTTTTAAAGAGAGAGGGACAGTGAGAGAGACAGAAAGAGAGAAACAACTTTATTTAGTTTTTCACATGGCCTTAGTTGCTCCAACACTCAGTTGTACACGTGGTGCTGGGGTTTGAACCCGGGTCCTCGTGCTTGCCAGGCAAGCGTTGAAAATGCTGAGCCACCACATCCAGCCCCCAATAACATCTTAAAAGTGAATGTAAATGCTGTGAGAATGTTCATTTGCCTGACACAAGGGTCCACAGCTTTCACTAGGGTGGGTTAAGAGCCAGCCCATAAGCTCACAGCAGATGCTTGCTCAGGTGTACAAAGAACACTGAGGGGGCACCTCCTTAGGGGCCACCTCCTCTGTGGTTGAAGGAAGGAAGCAGGAGAGGCATTGAGGGTAGGCAGTTAAAGCGAGTTCTAGTCCCTTGGCCTAAAGTCTTAGAGGTCAAGTCCTTCTTCCCAGGCAGAGTCCCGCTTAAGTCAACACAAAAAGGCCAAAAATGTAATTGTTACAGTTGCAGACTGGAAAAGAATATGTGAATTCTGATTCCAGAGCTACTACTAACCAGTCAGAGTAGCTTTGGGTGAGTCCCTAAAAGCAGGATGATCTGTGCCGGTTCCCCTATTCAGCCACACCAGGTGACAAACAACTTTCTCATGGGAAAATAGAGTTTTTAAACAAATAGGAAGGTAAACTGTGACAATACATAAATGACATGTTCTAGAACATTCTTCATAATGCCACAGCCTGCATCCCTCCATGAATCTATATTCCTCTTTTAGTCTATGTCCCTCTTTCATTGCCGTGCAAGAAAGCAGATGAGCAGGTGTTTTCATCAGTTTTTGCATCACTGTAAGCAAAATCCTAAAGAACAATGGAGGGGGATAAAAGTTTATTTGGGGCTCAGGGTTTCGTGGGTCTCAGTCCTTAGATGGCTGACTGACTGCATTGCTCTGGGCATAAGGTGAGGCACCACATCATGGGGGAAGGTCCCAGCAGAGGAAAACTGCTCGCCTCACGGTGAGGTCAGGAAGCACAGTAGGGCAAGGGAAGAGGCCACTGGAAAGATGCACCCTTCCAGGACGTGCCTCCAGTGACGTGCCTCCAGTGACCCAACCCCTGCCAGTAATGCCCCACCTGCCTATGATCACTACCCATTCTAACTAGGATGGCCTGATTAGGTTACAGCTCTCCCAATCCAATAGTTCACCTCTGAATATTCCTGCATTAAAACAAGAGTTTTGGGGAGATATCCCATATCCAAATCATAACAGCAAGTGAGCAATAGAAAGTCCTTCTGCTTTAATTTAAAAGTTAATTGTTCTAGGCATGGACACTTTGATGATTCTGAGTCACAAACTCCTATGTCTTATCTCCTGGCAGATCGTTAGTATGTTGAGGTCAAGAATCATAGCGTGAATGGAGCGATCCCTGGCTTTACAGTCATGTTGGTTGGAAGGCAAATCTGAGCTCTGCCTGTTGACTAACTTTGCAAGCTAAATAACTTCTTTGGGCCTCTGTTTCTTCTTCTGACAATGGGGTTGACACCCATTATCTTGCAGGGCTCTGAGGATTAAACAAGGCAGACAGTAGAAAGTGTTGCATAGCCCTGCACCCAGACCATGGTAATGGATTTTAGTGTCCTTCTCCCATTTGCTCTCTGTTCCTCAGGTTTCTGACTATTCACATAAGAAGGTCTGATTAGGCCCATGTGGCAGAACCAATATGGCACCACTCACCTCCTGGCGCCAGCTCATCTCCCAGCTAGATAGTCTAGTAAGATGGACAAAAGAAACAGAAAATAATAAGAAAAAAAATCTTATATTAAAATAATTAGCAATATAATGCATTGAAACTTGCTACATAATGATCCATCAATATTATCAGGGAAAACGTCTTTGCAGATATTTCTCTCTGAAAGGCAGAAAAGACTGGCCTTTGCCCCTCTAGCAACCACCAAGGAAAATCTGAAGGAAGTAGTGGGTGCTGGCTTTCAGACCCTAAGGATAGATTCAGGCAGTTACAAACCCTTGCATTTCAAACTGAGGGATGGGCCCCCTTGCAGGAATGCCTCAGGAGCCAGGAATGCCCCAAGACAGGAGAAGTCAGCTCACTGTACTGAGACACCACTTGTATTCCAATTTTGGTGGGGGGGTACTGGGGACTGAACCCAGGAGTACTTAACCACTTAGCCACATCCCCAACCATTTTTATATTTTATTTTGAGACAGAGTCTCACTAAGTTATTCAAGTCCTCCCTAAGTTGCTGAGGCTGGCTTTGAACTTGCAATCCTCCTGCCTTTGTCTCCTGAGTCACTGGGATTATAGGTGTGCACCACTGGACCCAGCTATGTATTCCAATTTTAAAAATGAATTTATTTTTAATATTTATGCTTTTTTACATGTCAATATAAACCTTATTTTTTACAAACACAGGGTGTCTTGCTTCCAGGTACCCCTCCACCTTGCAGAGTCTCTGCTCTTCTTCCTAAATAAATCCTACTCCTTTTACTCCTCCTTCCATGTTTGTCTGTGGATTTTATTCTTCAAATTCATGAGACAAGAACCCAGATGATTGGTGCCGAATTCCCCGGGGGTAAATTTCCACCACACCAAGAGCTGCGACACCCAGCTTTTAGCTGGAGAGCTGCTAACATTTTCTACTGCAGACACCTGCAGCCAGCCCAAATTCCCAGTTTTAACTGGGAATGGCTGCAAACACTAGGAGTGGGCTATTTTGGCTGCTGGAATCTGTAGTCAGCTCAGACTCCATTCGCCAGTGGGAGCAGAGAATCCGGCCTCATCTCAAAAATCCCCACATCATTTTGGTTCCCTGACCAGGAATTCTCTTCAGAAGGTCACTTGCCACCTGTCACCATGGATGTCTGAGCTGCCCTGATCAGCAAGATGCCATTACACATGGAATCCACAATCAAGCCCTGTTTGATTGGGGTCCTTTTAGAAAGGCCTCTGGGGAAGGGTCCCTGACTGCCTCTATTTTTCATCACCCCTTTTTCAGCCGGAAGTAGGCAGAATGGTCATCACCCCTTTCCCTAACTGCAGTTAGGGATACTTCTTCAGAGTGGGGACTAAGACAGTTTTAGGAGAGATACTAAAATGGCTAGGTAGTCAGGACAGGAAAAAGGGTCCCACCTAAGAGCTAGCTGGTAGAGTGATTGACAGGGCATGCTCAGGGCCTTCATATGCAAATGACCATGAGGCTCACCTGTTGGAGCAACTCCTTTGTCCCTGAAGCGGGAAACTAAGAAATGGGGGTGGACACAGATGGGAACTTGGAAAGAATTGCTGCCTGTTTTACATAGATTTTAACCAATGATATGGATGCCTTTCTCAATGCCTGCCTTGCATGAATGTTAATTATGCTCATACCCCAAATCTATATAACCCCTGGCCTAACGTCCATTAGACGGTGTCCTGCTTCCAGGTGCCCCTCCGCTTTTGTGGAGTCTCTGCTCTTCTTTCTAAATAAATCCTACTCCTTTTCTTCTCAAAAAAAAAAAAAAAAAAAAAAAAACCAAAAAAACAAAAACACAGAAATATTATGGCGACATAACATTTTGTGGGTTTTTAACACCAAAGTGAGGAGGGGCATAACCCATTCACGTGCTGTCTTATGATCTAGGAAAGTTTCAAGAGCGGAGGCAGCACAGCATCCCCCAAATGTCATGTGTTTGGCTCTCCGTGCCAGCTGCGGGGCTGCCTCTCCAAACAAGACAGCCAGCGCCGCCAGAAATGAGGAACGGAATTAAAATATAAAATTCAGTGGGGGCAGAAAACTCAAGTTCACCTTGAGAAGAGTTAGCTCAAAAAGCAAGCTAGCTAAGGGCAGCCGTCAAAGTGCTCCCTGGCGCCAGGCTGTGTGGCAGCATGGTCCTGGGGGAACATTTCCATTTTGTGCCCAGGCCCTCAAGGACATCCCAGGTGCCCTCGTGATGTTGTGGTCAGATAGAGAGTGGGCAGGTCAGCCTCACAGCGTGTGAAAGGAAACTCAGAAGCTAAGTGCTCCCGCAGAAAGAAAGGTCGCAAATCAACTAAGCAGCAAGGGTGACAAAAATCTTATTGCTAGCCACTGCTTATCTTTTGAAAGCAGCTCATTTTACTGCACCAAGTTGAAGAAAAGCAGGAAAACATAAATCAGGGGTGAAAATCACCCATAATCCCCTCTCGGGGAGATAAAGACTTTTTTGATGTAACTATAGATAGATAGCTAAATAGGTGTGTCTAATTTAAATTTTGCATCATACCATCTACAATCTCGTGTAGCCAATCTTTTTTTTTATGAGAGAAGGACAGTGAGACAGAGAGAGAGACAGACAGAATCAATTTTTATTGAGTTTTTCACATGGCTTTCGTTGCTCTGACACTTAGTTGTGTACGTGGTACTGGGGTTTGAACGCGTGTACTTGCGCATGCCCGGCAAGCACCATAACCACCGAGCCACCGCTCCAGTCCCAGTGTAGCCAATTTTTTTGCTAAACATTATGAATATTTTCTCATGAACTTATTCTAAAAAATTATGATTTCTAGCGGTTTATTTTATTCATTGTATTGCATTACATATATGGATCCAATATACAGTAAATTATACAGGTATATTTTAATTATGCAGCTATATGTACATTTCAACATGTAATACATGTATACATATATATAATTTATGTAACTGATATTATTGGGAATGTTTCTAATTTTTCATTATTATAAATAATAACAGAAAATGTGGATCGTGCTTATTGTATTTATTGTTCAATTTAGGTTTTACAGTATTGCCAGGAGGCAGTTACCACTAATGTCCCATTTTACAGATGAGCAAATAGAGGCAGAGGGAATGAGGTAATTTGCCCAAAGTCACAGAGCAAATAGGGGATGCAGCCAGGACATGATCCTTGGCATCTTCTTAACCACTGTGAAAGCTGACTGCATCTCCATTTCTTCCTCAATAAAAGATCTAGAATTTTCCTCCCAACTGCACATTCCATTTACTCCATTTTATTGCTAAGAAAGATAGGACGGGAGTAAAAGTGGGGACTTCCAAGCCAGACTCATTTGAGCCCGTAATCCTAGCACTACCACACATCAGCCGGACCTCTACAGCCTGAGCTTCCTCAGCTGGAGATAAGGGCCCTCAATGCACCCACTTCACTGGATTGCTTTGAGATATCAAGGAGAGGAGGCTTGCTAAGTGCCACAAATGATGCTCCCAACTGGTAACGCTCAGCAGTGAACATCAGTTGAAGGATTTTTGCCAATTTATTCCCCAAACTCCCCTCGTAATGCAGTAGCAATCAATGAGGTCCTAACAAAAGATGGAAATCCAGTTGCTCTTGAAGGTGGAAATGAATCAAAGCAATGTCTAAGTCACCAGGAACTTCATCTGCATCCTATCACTTACTGGTTGCAGCCTGACAAAGAATTTAACTGAAAGCTTCAGGCCAGATTCAACAATCAGTCCCTTTTCTCAAGAGCAGGCGCTGGTGGGCATGAGCTCTGCCCTCCAGAGCCCAGGCTGGCCAGCCACAGACCCACACCAAGACGCGCCCCCTCCAGGCCAGACCCAGGAGGAAGTCTCTCAAGGGCAGCGAGCTCAAGGGAGTGGCATTGCCTGCTTCTGCGCCAAGGGAGTGAGGCTAGGGATAAGCAGGAATCAGTCACCATCTCTGTCTTCTCAAAGTTCTCAGGAAATCTAAAGCTTACAGAAAAGGGGTTTGACTTTTTCCTAACCAATGAGAAAAAGAGAGAGACCTTCCTCCTTAGAAGTCTTCAAGCCTTCAGAATTTACATCCTGGGGAAGGTCGCCAGCCTCCTCTAGGGAGGCAGAGGGGTACAGATGGTGCCTCATAATGATGTCGTATAGAAGAGATAAAGAGGCTTCATTCTCACCGTCCCGCAGAGCTTCCCCAGTGGACTGAACCAACTCACCAACTCCCTGCTTCTTTTAATCCTCCCAACCTACCTGAGAACTTAGGCGTAGTCAGCGTGTAGGGCTCCTAAGCCAGCCAAGAGGAAATGCTCGGCTCTGACCCGTCACCTCCGTCTATGCCACCCCACTCCCCTGCTTGGACCAATCTGCTAAGAATCCCATTTGTCTTTCTTTCAGTTTCTCACATTTTCTTCCAACACAAGAGAATATTTCAGAGGTTGGAAAATCGCCACTTCACCATGAGCCTCCCCTGCCCTCCCTCCCGTCCCTGAAAAGAGCTCTTCTGTTTGAAGCCTCTGTAAACTTTTCTCTGCTTCAGCCTTGAGAAAGGGAAGAGAGGGGCTGGCTCAAGCGACACCAGGGAGCAGGCCACGCCTGTGCTGAGTGAAAGGGGGAGTTTTTAGAAGGCAGAAGAAGCCACAGAAAACCTCTGGCAATAACGCTTTCACTGTTGCAAGATTGCCCCGGTGGTCGGCGGTAGCGGACAGGGGCCAGGTGATATTAAACTGGAATGTTCCATGTGTTCTCACACACTTCCCCCTAACAGTGCATCCATTTGCAGGGAAAAGCACCCAACCTGACTACTGTTTGGTCTCCAGGCCCCACTTCCTCCTCCGCAGTTCATCAAACACGGGCAGGGCAGACAGGCCGCGAAGCCTAAGCGAGTCTCCTGCACAACACTGCTGTTTCTTAGCGTGTCTTTGATGGTTTCCTCGGTGAGACAGCACGCGCTCCTGGATAGATTGATCTCTAAAAACAAATTGAATTCCCAGTTCCATTTGTGAAGGAATGAAATGTCAGCCCTAAGAAATGTCTTTAAAGAAGCCCCATTCCAACCTCCTCCTTCCACAGATGAGACACCTGGGACTCAGAAGTGACGTGCGCCGGGACACACATGAGTGTGCAGGCCAGGAGAACAAGGTGGCTCTTACACTCCAGGAATAGTTCCCTCACCAATCGCACTGAGACCTCAGCTATGACAATCCCAGCCTAACACAGGCAACCCCAACCCCACCCCATCCCCTAGAAAGCATTTTGTCGTCGTTATTAAGAGCTGTTATTTTGTATTTCCAAAAGAGCAATAAGAATTCAGAACTCCGTTGGATTCCTGATGTCTACTTTGCTGCTGGGTGTTTATATTTTGAATGATAAGTAGGAGGAGGGCAACACAAGTTTTCGAGGGCTTTGGGCCTCTTTGGTCTTGCTTCCCCCTGCCAGTGCCCCAGACCCCCAAGCACACATTCACAGCCCACTTCAGTGGCATATGAACTTTCTGTGACACTTTATCCTTTCATGATACTGCCCTTGACATTCCCACTGACCTTCAGCCTTGGAAAGCAGTGGGAGAAGAGGAAAGCACCGGGCATTTCCGCTGCTGGACCTGGTGGGAGGAGTTAGAAGGTACCACCAAGTTCTCCAAGAGTCCTTCTCACACTGCACGGAAACAGAGACCCAAGAAAAGACTTATGCTACTGCAGGCAGAGCCACGACTCCCGGCAGGACCCTGCAGCCCTGGATCAGCCTCAAATCTGACATGCTCTGTGGACCCTAGTAGCTTTTAAAGGGTAAGCCCTGGGGTTGTTGTTATGAAATGGCTCTGGGGTAGAACATTTGAACTCCAAGAGAGAGACAGAGAGGGAGAGAGAGAGAGAGGCCATATGACTGGGCAGTCCCTCTAATCACACCACTGAGTACATTAGGCAGAGGCCACTAGGATTATGTAGGGCTCCTCTCACACCAGCCCCTCAGAAGCTCCTAGGTAGGGAGAGGAAGCTCCCCCACGTTGTTCTCATACATAAAACCCTTCCTCTTCCCCTCCCACCTCAATGCAATACAATTCCTTGTAAACAAAATCACCAGAAAAGGTCACCCATGACAACGATTGAAAATATGTGTCCCAAGTCCTCTTGACGATTGTCACAACCATTAATTGGTTACATTCTGCCAAGTCACAGTCTGATGGGCCTCCAGCCTGAGGGTGAGACCCAGCGTTCAGCCCCTCAGCAGAAGCTGCCTTTGAAACACCAAGAACCAGAGCTTTGGGTTTAAATGTTTCTAAGATCCGGGGATGGGAGGGTGTTGAGGACAGAAGAACCTCAAAAGGAGGTTAAGATCTCATCTTAACTTATTCCATCTTCAAGGACATTACTTCCAAATAAGAGCGTAACCTGCAGTTCCGGGGTTAGCATGTCAGCATATATTTTGGGGGAGCACAAGTCAATTCATAAAAGACATCTAATAGGAACAGCAGATCTAACAGGCTCACAACCAAGCAATGGGCTCCCCCCAGCCTGTTCCATGATTTTCTCTTCATCAGTAAATACCAGCTGCATACTCCTCGTTTCAGAATGAAAACCTGGGCCTGGCCTCTGACTCCTGTCTGTCTCTCATCACCATCTCAGCCCTTGTGGCCTGCCCACGGTATATGCTATGGCACCTCCACCTGTTTCAATTTTTCACACGGTCACAACCTGACATCCTCACTCAATCAGCGTTGCCAACCTGTGGCAAGGCGGATTTGTTTTAACAGTGCTTTAGAAGGCTTTGCATGTGTGTATATTTCGATTACTCATTTATTGTTTGTCAAGTACTATTACTTTATTTAAAGCAGGGTTGCAGGCACAAACACCTTCGGAGTCCAGCCAGGAAGTAGGAGTGGGAGAAGCAGAAGTGGGAGTGGAGGGGCTCCAAGGCTGGAGAGTGGGCTGAGCAGCCACTGCCACCACAGTGCTGGAGTGTGGGGGTGGCACTGCCAGGCCTTCTAGCTGTCCGGCTCCACTGAAGGTTAAGTTTTTATGCAAAATCTTCCAATTTTTGAATGTTGGCTCAAATTCATAAAACCCTGAAACAGGTTGAATCACCTCGTGACCGGCCGGTTCCCCACGTCTGACTTCAAGGAGTACTGTGTCATGTTTACAAATCAGGTAAGTGGTGAACAGTGACCCTGAGAAATAGGAAGGGAAGGAAGGGCAAGGCCATGACAGGCAGAGTGGAAACCTTTGGACAAAAGTCGGGAGCTATTGTCAACAGAAAGTGATGGACAGGCTTTGATTCATCCTGCAAAAGGGTAGCGACAAAGAATATAAAACTGGAGTCATATGTTAGCAGAGAGCATTGGGGAACCCTAATGTTGGTATCCAGACATATGAGTTTACACTGGAAATCCTAAAGAACGATTGAAAATGTCTGAGCAAAAGAGTGAACCGCCTTGGCATCAGAAGGATCACACAAAGGGGCTGGAGCGGTGGCTCAGTGGTTTCGGCGCTTGCCTGGCAAGCACGAGGACCCGGGTTCAAACCCCAGCACCACGAACACAACTAAGTGTAGGCGCAACTAAGGCCACAACGAAGGCCATGTGAAAAACTAAATAAAGTTGTTTCTCTCTTTCTCTGTCTCTCTCACTGTCCCTCTCTCTTATAAAAAAAAAAAAAAAAAGAAGAAGAAGGATCACACAAAACCAGGCCTCTCCTAGAATCTCTTTTCTAAACTACGAAAACCCCTCTCCCCCTTTAACTGAACTAGCGGGCAGGTGACGGTGGACAGAGCTGGGAGCACTGCAGCACTTTCTGTAGTGCTGGGTCAACTGAAACCCAAACCATAATCAGTTCCCTGACTCGACTTTGTTCTTTTCCGGAAAGCCACTTTCTTGTCATTCTCTCACTTGTAATGTGTAAGCTACCTCTACAGGGCCACCTTGAAGTTATTTAATATGAGTTCCAAAAGCCCTGGCACAATGGGTCCTACTCCATGGAGAATGCTATCAGCTCCCTTGAAATCACTAATGCAGAAAAAATTGGGATTGCCCAGTAGGATAATGGTTTCAGTGTACAGAAAAGAAGGCCCTGGCACAAATCACCGGCTTGAGTGATGTGGAGGAGAGAATTCCGATTCCACTCAGATAAGCTCAAGAGAGGAGGGGAGAGGTCACCATTTGCATTTTTTTGCAATGGCCATTTGATAGGGGACCTCTGCTGGGCCCTGATGAGATGCTGCTAACCCCACCTAAATCCCTTTCAGCAACTGGAAAACAAAGACTACTACCATGACAGCAGTGAGGCTAAATGAGGTAATTCTCCCAGCTCTGTTTCTGCAAACTTCACCTGGGAGGAGATCAAGGACAGTTGAGACAACAGCACATGGTCTCTCTTAGTGATGTGGCGGTTAGGCACCCTTGGCCAGCACACATGGCTTTATACCACTACACCCATCCATTACTGCTCTTAAATATTTGAAGTCTAAGCTATTCACAGGTAACCCTGAAAGTCCAAGACATGAGTCATTTGTTGTTTCTGATCATGTGAATTTGAATTTCAAGCAGTAAAGACTGGGTTATGGGATCCAGTTACATAGCCTGTGATGGAGCCCAGGCAACAGGCCACAGAGCAAAGCAATTATTATCATCCATGTTCTCATTCATACACAGAGAATCAGCTGCTGGTGAAAAGAAAAGAAGTCATGCTGGGAAGAAGTCACGCTAACAGACATGCGGATTCAAGGAGGCCCTGAGATGCATCCCCAAGGATGGCAGAATACCAAAATTTCACAAGCAATAAGCTCTCAAACACACTTTAAAAATGCGTAGTTAAAAATAGTAACAAGAGCAACACAAGAAGGGAAATAGGTCAAAGTTTGAATAGAGGTTGCCTCAAGGAGATGGAATTTTATATTTCTTTCTGTTTCTTTAATATTGTATACCCTTTATGAATATTTCTTCAGTGATCAATTATTTCTGTAGTAAGAACAAGAAGAAGAAAAACAGAAAAATGGTGGGAGAATGAGGGCAGGAGGCAAGAAAGGAAGGTTGGTAGAGAATGGTAAGAACCTAAGGCGATACCTCAGCCTAAGATGAGTCATGCCAATCATAAGCTCAAGGCCTGCCTCCACACAGCCAACAAACTGGACTCAGCCAGCCTCCTCACCAGCAGTTTCTCCTCAAGATAAAAGTCCCACCAGCCACAAAGCCAGCTTCATTATTAGACCTGGGCATTTCTAACAATGCCCTGCATGGTGACCCTGTAGTTTTGAAAATGCTTTCCACCCATCCATCTCTCCATGTAATAGCAAGAGGTGAAGTAAATAGCTAGTCACATACCCACATGCTCCTTTTATATAATACTTTGATATACAACTTCTAATTTTTCAAAACACTTTTTGTGAATGTCTCTGCTCTGAGTTCACCTCAACTTTATAAGGAGTTGGGGGGAAATGAATGACCATTTGCCCAAGGTCCTACAAGCAGAACCAGAACTGGGGGAGAATCTGTTTCCCAAGCCCAGGTCCTTTCTTGGATCCTTTTCCCCTGCCTCACTGAAGGAACCCGTGGTATGATATGGTTATCTTGGAGATGCACAGGGCTACAAATGGATTTCCTATTGATTTTAACCATCTTTTAAATCTGCTAGGGAGGATCAATTTCCACAACTTTATAATCGAGCTATAAGAGAACAGAGAGTTGATTTCAAAACAGAAGCCAATGTAAGGCAAATGGTCTGAGGCAACTCATAGAGGTCATAGAGCACAGAGGTCAGGACAGGAAAGTAGAGATCCGTAGAGCATTTGCAATACTTGGGGAAAATTGCAGACCTGATCATGGAGTCCAGGTTGCTCAAATCCCAACTCATTGGATTACTCTGTTTTGGTTTTTTCTTCCAAAAGAAAAAAAAATCATTGTACTATGTTCTTCCATGAAGGACTTTGCAGCTGTGCATACATGAGCACAATTCTGGATGATAAAAAAAAAAAATCAGTGTTGTAACTTGGACCAACCCCTTGGCTCAGTAGGTCACCGCCAGGTAAAGCTCTTCAATTGTGAATGTTAGTGGAGGTGGAGAAATATTCTGTAACCACAAAACCACTAAATCAATTGACTCTGTAATGACAGAATCGGTCAACACAAAAACAAATGGGATTGCAACCAGAAAGACACCTAGCCCATGACCCAAGATTGCAGGTGACAGGTGAAAAGCGGTTGACTTGAATTTCTCCGGTGAGCTGGGATCTTGCATGTTCTTCTGCTTTCACCTGGTTTCCCAATCCAGATCAAGTTAGCAGATGATTTAGGATGTGATTTGAAAGCAAAGTCATGTGAGAGTGAGAGAGAGAGAGAATCAATTTTATTTAGTTTTTCATGTGGCTTTCGTTGCTCGGACACTTCATTGAGTACATGGTGCTGCGGTTCGAACTCGTGTCCTTGCAAGTGCCATAACTGCTGAGCCACCTCTATAACCCCCACCTTAGGACTCTTGAAGCACCCAGACTCTTGATAGCTGGCAGTTTGGCAAGGTGAGACCCCTGTTCCCATACATGGTGAGTCCCTGAGAGCCTAACCAGAAAAAGCCCCAGATGAAATTTAGGTAAAAGGTTTTGTTTAGATGAAAGATGTCATTTAAATGGTTTAAATGTCCTTTAAATTCTGACTACCTTATCCCCCTTCACATGTGTATTTCGCCATCATACTTGGGCTTCTAACAGTCACATGCAGCTTCCCACCTCCATACTCCCTGCTATCAGTACTGAAACAATTCCATCATCCTCAGGTACCAAAGCTCTGATGCTCTCTCCTGGTTAGCTAGGGACTCAGACAGCCATCAGTGCATTTTATGTCATCATTTAACAAATAGAGTTGAATGCCAGGCACCAGGCTGGGTAGTGGGAATTCAGCTGTGGATAAGCCAGAGATGGTGCCTTAGAGCATGGTGGGAGAGCAAGTGTTCAAGAAGTCATCATAACATGGCCATCAGCACAAACTTGGTACCTTCAAAGTGCTTAGAAAATAAGAATACAAGAGGGATTTTTGGTAATTAACTTGGACCAGCAGTTCTCAAAGTATGCGGTATGCAGGCCTCTTTGAGTTGCCAAGATCTTTCAGAGAGTCAACAGGTTAAATTATTTTCACAATAATACTAAGGCATTATTGGCCTTTTTGCAACAAGCCAACACTTGCACTAATGGTGAAAAAGCAGTGTTGGCTATAATAGTTGTTGCCTTAACAAGAATGCAGGCAGTGGCACAAAACCTCATCAGTAGTCAAACTGGCCAAAGCCACATAGTTACAGGTTTATTGGGGTTTTTTTGCTTTGTTTTGTAAAAAGCTATTTTCACTTATAAGTATCCTTGATAAAGCAGCAAAGGTTATCTATTTAAACAAACTTTTACTCTTGAATACATAGCTTTTTAATATAAATCTTGAATATAACAAGGTAGAAAGCATGGAGAATTACATCCAAAGTATGCGTTCATGCTCATCTTGCAGAAAAACACGTGCACGGTTGTTTGAAATAAAAGGTACGCTGACCGCTCGTTTCTACAACAGCATTTTTACTTGTGTGAACTATTAGCAGACAAGCTATGATTATTCTGGTTTAGATCTCTGACAGACATTTTCTCTAAGACGAACAAAGTGAGCCTGTTACTACACGGTGACCAGTGTGATGTTTGTTACCAATGACAGAAGTTGAGCTTCCCTTAGAAAAGTTGAATTCCCCAAATCTAGTGTCCATCCCCATGCTTGACAGTTTCTCAACCCTCACCGAAGTTTCTGATGAGATTTTGGTATCACGGAATGTGACAGTTCAAAGTTATAAAGAAATATGTGACCTTTCAGAAAATTTGCCTAACTCAGCAGACCAATATTTTCCAAAAGACCAACATGTGGTGTTATGAATGATGTATGAGTAAAAGATGCATCAAAATGAGAGACAAAGCGATGGGTTTTTGTGTTTCAGAGTACAGAAAGCTCCTTGATATGGTCTCAGATTTCACATTACCACTGATCTATAAGAAACCATTGAGTTCAGGGGTAGTTACTTAAAAAAAATAAAAAAGATATCCACAATTTCCCAAAAAGTCTATTAAAATACTCTAACTTTTTCTAATCTAAATTGTCACATTTTCTTCATGTACATTGACCCAAATAGTATTTCACAAGATATTGAATGCAAAAACAGACATAAGAATACAGTTGTCTTCTATTAGGGTAGATGTTAAAGATATTTGTAATGATATAAAACAGTAGCACTCATGAATTTTTTGTTTTGAACAATACAGTTATTTTTACTTAAAAATACATTGTTCATGTTAACAGTTAAAAAGGTTTAGCATTGTTATGTTTAAATGAATCATTATTTTTATGTTTCTCAGCTTTAATTTCTAATATAATTAAAGATCAACAGGTATAACCCACATAAGCTAATGCTTCTCAACAATTTTTAAGAGTACAAAGAAAGCCTGACATCAAAATTTTAATAAAGTCTGGAGTGGTAGCTCAGCGATATCACGCTTGCCTGGTATGCATAAGGACCTAGGTTCAAACCCCAGCACCACATATACAACTAAGTGTTGGAGCAATGAAAACCAGATGAATAAAATTAATTCTTTCTTCCCCTCTCTCTCACTGTCCTTCTCCCACTCTTTAAAAAAAAAGTTTAGTAAATGCGCTAACTGGGCTATCTATCATTGATAACAAGATTATCAGCAAAGTTGAATACTTAGGTATTGCCATGTTAAGTCTTCTATACTTTTGTTCATTTTTCTTATTTCATTATTTTAATGAATATTTATTAGCTGCCAAACATTGTGCTATTAGCTAGCACTTCTGCTGCTAAGGTCTACAGAACTTTCTACTTTCTCTTTTACTTTACAAATTTAATTAATGACCACTTGCACTAACCCAGATTTGCACAGTTTAAGGTCACTGTCAGACTTCCACCTACTAGCTATGCATTGTAAGCAAGATTCTTTTTTTTTAGTTCATCAGTGTATTTATTTTTATTTTTTAATTCAGAAATTTATTTGTTGAACGATCAAACAAGCTTCTAATGCAATAATATAATATATATATAAATTCTGAAAATTAGATTTACCCCCAAGAGCCCCCTGGCAATTATCCACCCTTATCCCTCCCCACCCTCCTTCCCAATACATCTCTACAAATGCCTTAGGTTATATGACATTACACCTTATCCAGATTTAAAACATAATAATAGACCTCCTTTCTCAATGGCCAGGGTCTTATTTTTTTCTGTATTATTTTTCATATTTTGCAACTTACACACTATCATACTTTGCTATTTTAAAGCACACTTTTTCTAATAACATTATATTTCCAAGATACATGGTACTATTAATATAATTCTGTTCTTTTTTCCACGTTTTTATTGGTGCATTATAGTTGTACATATTGATGGGATTTGTTGTTGCAGATTCATATATGCACACAATATAACAGTATAATTTGGATCACTCCCCAACATTTTCCCCCTCACTCCCTGTCTCTCACCTTGGTCCCTTCCTTTCACTGATCTCCCTTTAACTTTTAGAAGATTACACCCGACCTTTGTTTCCTTTTTCCTCTCTTGCTTCTGCATATGGAAGAAAGCAAATGACCCTTAACCTTCTGAGTCTGACTTATTTCACTTAACATGATGATCTCCAGTTCTATCCATTTTCCTGCAAATGCAATAATTTCATTTTTCTTTATGGCTGAATAAAACTTCATTTTATATATATACCACATTTTCTTTGCCCTTTCATCCGTTGATGGACTCCTAGACTACTTCCATAGTTTGCCTATTGTAAATTGTGCTGCTTTAAACTTGGGTACACAGGTATTGCTGTAGTAAGATGACTAATTCTTCAGGGTACATACCGAGAAGTGGTATAGCTGGGTCATATGGTGGTTCCATGTTAGGCAAAATTTGTAATCTCTCTGTCTCAGTGTCCTCTACATTACAATGTCCTCTTTAATGTTCTATACATTAAGAATAATAGTATATACCTACCTCATAAGGCTGCTGCAAAGAATAAATGTGTCAATGTGTGAAAGTGTTTACGATAATTTCAACATAGTAAACATTGCTAACTATCAACTGGAATTCCAATATTACCAAACAGCTTACAAACTATCATTGCCCTTCAACTTTAAAAAATCTCTTATAATGACATGTATACTTTGCAAATGAAAGAAACAAGTCTCTAAATGTCCTGAGTCACTAAATGTACCATTCTCAAGACCACTCTCAATCCTGATCATTCTCTGAAGGAAGAAGAAACCAAATTCTCTTATACCTGATTACCAAACTTCATCTGGGTTGAACTTGACTCTCTGATGTCAACTGATTGACCAGAGATTGGTCCATCTAAAATCTGGTCTGCCACCTTTGAGGTAGCTGGCTTGGTAAAAGAGCTCTGCCAATAGATACCAGCTTGCCAATAAGATCCTGTCTTGGAATTAGACCAGGGATTGAAAGAAGGACTCATCAGGCAGCTGAGAGGGGGAAAGGAGGCAGTGTAGCAGCGTGGATCCAAGATTTACTGTGTGGGCCAGAAAATCACCAAAGTCCCTGCCTGTTCTTTTTTTCTTTCTTTCTTTCTTTTTTTTTAAGAGAGAAAGGGACAGTGAGAGAGAGAGAAAGAGAGAATCAATTTTATTTAGTTTTTCATGTGGCTTTTGTTGCTCTGACACTCATTGTGTACATGGGTCTGGTGTTCGAACCCACATCCTTACACATGCCAGGCAAGCACCACAACCACTGAGCCACTGCTCTAGCTTCCCTCCCCCACTAGTTTTTAAAACCACTGACACATAAACCCAAACTCTTTTGTGTCCCTCCATGTCTCCAAGCCTGGAACCCAGTACCCAGAGGACTGAGCCTCAGTCAGAAAGCCTGGTCACATATAAATGTGGGAAGTCTTTATACTGAACCCTGTTCCCAATATTCCTGCGGTTTTTATTCTTTAGAGTTTAGCAGTGGAGGGCAGAAAGGGAGAGTGGGGCCCTTGTTCCATCTAGTTGAGGTTTTCCCTACTTAGTTCCCTTCAAAGATACCACCACAGTGTCTGCAGTCCAAGGTCCAGGAGGTGGCTGCTGGTGGACTTCGTATACAGCTAGGATGGGCAGGCTTGATCTAGCAGAGTTTCCATAAGAGGTGGAGACCGGGAGTGATGGAGAAGGAGGGCAGAGAATTTCAGCACAGTACACCAAAAAAGGTGAGGAGGAATGGGGCAACCTCAGCTTTCTATAATCCCTGTGAACCATTTCAGTCTCTCAAATGAACAATGAAGATGATTGTCAATCTTATGTAAGTTACCCTTAATCACTCAAATGTCCCATTTTCCAACTAGATTGCTGACTTAAAGCCCTTTCTTATTGAAAATTTGCTGCCACCATTGTTCGAGAACTACTTTTTCCAGCTAAACCATGGGATTAATGAATCAGAGCTCCCCCACAGGCTCAGAAGTCCTCTGTGACCCTTTGCTTGACCACATCCAGTGTTAAGGCGGGTGTGGATAAGTGGATCCAAGAACTGCGTGGCATAGCCCAAGGCTGTTTGTTCTCTTCCTTGAGAGAGCCCTGTCTGGTTATTCCTGAAGATTTCAATGAACAAGATATCTAACCATTCTTAGAACAAGATCAGGAAAGAAGATGTTCTTTTTTGGGGGGAAGGTGAGGACGGTGCTGGGGACTGAACCCAGGCCCTAAGCACATGTTAGGCAAGTGCTATAGCAACTGAGCTATGTCCCCAGCCCAAAAAGTCATTCTTTAACAAGGCACAGTCAATGTTTGTGAGCTCAACCTTCTTCGGGCTAGCCCTCTGAGTGTTAATGAGTTCTGGGACCCAGTGCACACTACTACACTATTTCCAGGTAATTCTCTCTGGGTCCATGAATCCAAGCCAAGGCCTTTACTTTTTATTTGTTAGGGAGTCCATTAACAAATATTTACTAGTTTTTATTGAAGGTTTCCAGGGTATGAATTGGTAAGGTCAGAAATGTGTTTTTAAAAGATTGGTCTGTCAATAATTTGCCTGGTCAATTGCCATCCAGAAAAGCAGCTTGGGGTTATTATCCAGGGCAATTAGGACACTGTAAATCCTGGGTATGAATGGTGACAAGAAATAGAAAACATTGGTATAATGTAAGGAACCAAGTTGATAAACAATTACAGTGTGGTGGCCTTAGAGTCCGACAACCATGAGTCACATTCAAGAATTAGCGCTTACCCCAGCAATTGTCTTAATCTTCCCAAGTTTTAGTTTTCTTATCTATAAAATGGGGAAAAAACATTCTCAGATAGTTTCCAAAAAGTAGCTATATGTATTGGACTGCCATCTGTTCACAGATGGCAACAGCTGAAGTCACATGTCACGATACAACTGAGTTCCAACCAATGAACCTTCATACCTTTTCCCCATGTGCCGATTCAAACCAGATCTGGCTTGAATTTGACTCTCTGATGTCAACTGATTAGATTAGAGATTGGTCCATCTAAAATCTGGTCTGCCAGAACCCAGAGGACAGACCCAGGAGATCCAAGAGGCTCAAGACCCTGGGTCACCAAGGAAAGACCACCTACTAATTCTAAACACCTGTTTGCAACTTCAGGTATATAAAAAATGAATTTCTATCATATTAAGCCAAAGATTTGGTGCTTTTATCTATTTAGATAGCTACCTGCCCATCCACTCTTGCACAGAATCTGACATAATAATCTTCAATAAACAATCATTATGACATTTTTTAGTATTATGAGAAATTCAAAGACATATAGGTTCTCATGTTAATTAAGAAGACAAGACTTGTACATAGCAGCCTCATAGCAAATGTGATAACAAATTCAAAAATGTTCAAAGTCCCCAGAGGTAGGGAACTCTGAGATAGCTTCAAATAGTAGAAGCTTTGTGCTACTGTTTGAAGAATAGGTATGAATGATCCGGGTAAGAGAGAAGCTAGTCAGTTACTGTTTCAGTTAACTTTTTCATTGCGGTGCTCAAAATACCTTGGCAAGAAAAACTTAGAGGAGGTTAAGTTTATTTGGAGGGTATGGTTTCGGGGTTTTTCAGTCCAATGGTTTACTCCATTGCTTGGGCCCAAGTTGAGGCAGCACATCATGGGAGAAGGGCCAGCAGAGGAAAGGGACTCAGCTCATGGTAGTCAGGAAACAGAAAGAAAGCAGGGGGGAGGGGTTGTAGGGAAGATGCACCCTTCCAGGGCAAGCTGCCAGTGATCCACCTCCTCCAGCCACACCCGCTAGTCTACGGTTGCCACCCAGGCAGGATGGTCAATCAGGCTACGGCTCTCATAATTTACTGATTTTACCTCTGAATATTACTGTATTAGCAGGAGCTCTGGGGAGATACCTCACATCCAAAGTATAACAGTCAGCAACATTGAAAACTATCAAAAAATCCCCCTCATCTAGTACCCACTGTCCATACTCCGTAGGACATTAGCCCTTACCCAATATTTCTCCACTGCTCGCATCTTCTGCCAGTGACTTACCATATGGTCTGGTTCCTGGTTTCCAAGTAATGACTTTCAACCATCTTCTGAAATCACCTAACATTTCTATTCTCAATTCCCAGAAGCCAAAATCCAAGAAAAAAGGAACTACTGGCTTCAGGATTTTGATATCCTATCCCTTGGGTCCATCATAGCACTAAATTTGTGGTTTTAAAAGAGTGGCTGGATGGGCTGCAGCGGTGGCTCAGCGGTCATGGCACTTGCTTGGCATGCGCAAGGACGTGGGTCCAAACCCCAACACCACGTACACAACGACGTCTTGGAGCAAGGAAAGCAACATGCAAAATTAAATAAAATTGATTCTTTCTCTCTCTCTTTAAAAAAAATAAAGTGGCTGGTAAATAAGATCATAAGCATATATTTATATTTTATTTTTCCAGAATTTTGCTGTTTCTTATAGCTGTTGGTCAATTTATCCATTTTAATTACTATTTCTCTCTAGCCAAAACTCTAGACTGTACAAGCAAAGAACATCTTTTCAGAAACCATAAGGCTGATCAATTCACCAGAAGAGTTTTATATCTCAGTCATTACCATGGGAAGAATTTTTTTACCATAAATGTAGGGCTCATATTTCCCTTTATCAGTAGTGAATTATAGATGATGTGATGGGAATCATGTTATGATTTATATAACTTTATTTTGCTTTCAATATAAAAACTATTGCCTTTTAGTCTTTAAAGAAAGTTGGAATGGTTGTTTTATATGAACAACAGAATCTACCTTTTAGCTTCCAAAGACTTCAACCTTCTCAGAAATGCTTAGCACAAGCATTACAGTTCTCCAGGGTCATAACAACAATATTTTCATTGACATGGAAAAATAGATCTGAAAGTATCACACATCCTTCTGCCTGTGTATTTTATGAATGAGACCCATAGGTGCAGGTCAGGGAGAACAGAAAAATGGTACTATCCAGAACTTGATACATGAGATCATTTAAAACACATTTAATCCAGTGTCAAGCATGCACTCTGCAGGGAAAGTGCTGATGGAGCTCAGGACTTTGAAGACACTCTTACCACTCCACCCCAAGATGCAATTTGGTTCCTGAAGGAAACTTTAGCAGGTGCATGCACTACGGTTTATAAGAAACCCCTTTGATGCAGTGTGGAAATGGTCTTCCCTTCAGGAATGCTTAAACAGCAGGGCCTGTAGGAACTATAGTCATCAAAATCAGTATTGGTAACTAGTATTGATTTCAAAGAGTTGGTAGAAGAAAAATCAGAAAGGGCTTCAGGATTAGGTCTGAATCTCCATTTAACATCATAAAGAATTCTAAAACAATAAATGCACTTTATTGGAGACTGTTGCTAGGGGTAGTTATGTTGCAGTTTGAAAAGTACTTTATGACTTGTTTCAAAAAACAACTTTGTGTCATTCATTGAGGATATAATTTGCTAAATCAACTATGTACTAGGTACTGGGTAGAGAACTAAGCAAAAGCCCAGTGCAATTCTCCTCTCGATGAAGCTTTCAGTCATTCAGAGACTTCATGACAAAAAGTCACAACTGTCACAGCTCTGACAAAAGCCATGAAGGAAAAACGCTTGGTGCTAGAAGAGTGTATCTTTCAATCCTAAAAGCAAATTGGTGGCCAACAAACTCCATTAATATGTACAACTATAATGCATCAGTTTAAAAAAAATATGGAGGGGGGAGCAATGCAGTTGCTTACCATAGGGATAACAAATGGGTTTCAACTCATGTGCTGATTTCAATTGATTCATTGTGTCTCTTTGGAGTACAGTGTTGAGAGTGCTCTGAGATCATGTTAGAGATCAAAGAAGAGTGTCTTGATTAGTGATGTCTGGCATGGATGCAGAAGAGAGAGAGGGAAATATGCAGGACTTTTGATGTGACTGGTTTCCATCTAGAACATGTAGATATTCGAGAACGGAAGGCAGGTGTGGCTGTGACTACTCAGGCCGTGAGAAGCGGCACACGAGATGATCACATAGGTGCCTTCTACTGCTGCTTCTTCCTCGACCTATGTCGTGGCTATTAGAGCACTCGCCATACCTTCCATTATAAGCTACCAGACATGAAAGAAAATGAAACCCACTCACAGTCTAACCAAGTCAGATATCTTTGCAGTAGGTATCTGACTTTGTTAGACTGTGAGCATGAAGAAGAATCCAGAAGTGGTTCATTGGATAAAGAATGGCTTCCCATGAAGATCTTGGGGGAGAAAAAGCAACCATGGATCCTAGAGAGTCGGTTTGCTTTAGTTTCCACAGATGCAGAGGAGTATTGCTCTTGGATTATAATTCTATGACCAAAGTGATGCCAATCTGCCAAAAAAGTGAAACAAAGCCCAGAATGGCATTATCCACAAAAGACGCAAATTCTCAAGCTACAGAAGTTCAAGCAAGAAAAAAATACACTTAAGTTCAAATAGGGAAAATTACTTGAGTGTCTGGAAAACTGAGCACACTGAAAACAGCTGCTAAAAATGTAGGTGCAAATAAAAAATGTAGGTACACCGGGCCTGGTGGCGCACACCTGTAATCCTAGAGACTTGCGAGCCTGAGACAGGGGATTGCAAGTTTGGGGCCAGCTTGGGCAACTTAGAGAGATCCTGTCTCAAAATAAAATATGAGAAAGGGACTGGGGATATACTTTTTTTTTTTTTTTTTAAGAGAGAAGGACAGTGAGAGAGAGAAAGAGAGGAGGAAAGAATCAAATTTATTTAGTTTTTCATTTGATTTCATTGCTCTGGAGACATGGTTCTGTACGTAGTGCTGGGGTTTGAACCCGCATACTCATGCATGCCAGGCAAGCACTATAACCGCTGAGCCACCACTCCAGCCCTGGGGATGTACTCTTGATTTGAGGACAAGCTAATTTTTTAAATCCAGACTTCTGATTGACAGTGGAGAGGAGGGTGATAGGCAGGTGAGAGAGAGGCCAATGGGGTGATGAGAGACATGACTGAGGGTCCCAGTCTTCAGAGGGTTTTGTCCCCTATTTAGCGATAAGCCAGAGAAAACCCCAGATCTTCTGGAGGGGCCGGCTGATCTGCTTGGACACTGGGCTTCTCTGAAGCTGGTGGCTGTGGGGTCAGGTGAGAGAGGGGGAGGGGGGTTGCTAGCTCTGAATTTCTGATGCTCTATCAGCAGAGGATCTTTTCTCACTTCTCAATTGTGCTTTATGAAGAGTACTTTCTACCACCTTCTCTGGAGAATTGTTAATTCCTGGGGAGGGGGCTGTGAGGCTTGAGCCATTGAAATCTGGATGGGAACGTGATCATTTGCAAATAGGCAGACAGAGGCTCCCACAAAGTGGAAGAAGGCTTGATTTAGAGCTTAGGGAAACAATAGCCCATTTAACAAATCCAGCATTTAATGAACCCAAACAGTGCGCTTTAACAAAATAAGTCACTAAAGTGGCTTCTAAAACTTTAATGCATGCCTCTTAGCTGTATTTTTAGTCTCCTGTGTTACCTCAGTGAGAGTTCCCTGTGTTCTTTATCATATGACTCACCATCAAGGTATGATTTCTGAGCTGCAAATGAAAATGTTGATTGGAGTCCTTGTGTGTCTAGACCAGCTTTCACAAACCACTGAAGACCTTCAAATATCACAGGTACCGTCTATAGCCTGGCGATTCACCAAAGGAAGATGCAAGACGAACAAGCTCATCTTTTGAGGACTCTTCCATAGAACTTTCTTTATTGGGTCTTTCAAAAATCCTAGGGTAGATAGATAATACCTTCCAATCAGTTTAAACTGTGTGTTTTTGGAGAAATAGCCAGGAGACTTTGCTTTTGGATTCTGTCTCCCAGTAGTGCCCCTCTTACTCCATCTTCATCTCAGGGAGAGGAGCGTTGGAAAACAGAAAGGAAACTGAGTGGGGCATCAGACTGGTGGGTAATTAACAGAAAAAAACAGAAGCCTCCTGCCTTTTATCAGAGCAAGTATCAAATACTATTTGGCCCAAGCACATTTTGCCCCATTTTGTTTCTTATGCAAATTAAACATCTAGAGACCAGCTTACCACAAAAGTTGAATCCACTTCCCCAACTTCATTCAGCTTGTCCTTGAAAGGAGTATCATGTACCAGATTGTTAGCTGGATCTACACACCAAGAAATTGTAGGAGAGATTGCTCTGTATCTGAATCTTATCATTCTTGGGCTTCTCTAGAAATCAAAAGCACCTGCTCTTTTGTTAAGGTAGGCTTCTAAAGGGACAACTATTACCATTAGAAAGCACCCTGGTTCATATGGTAACACTATCAGCCTGAGGATGCCAACCTTAGCCAAGCGTGCCTTAACAGCGAGTCTCCTTTGCTTACTGCGCCAGGCGCTATGCCAAGCAATTCGTATAGCTTATTCCATTCTGTCCTTGTAAGAGCGTGAGAGATGGAAAGACCCATTTTACAGATATGGAAACTAAAGGCTTGGAAAGGTTAAGTTACTTGCTCAAGATCACACAATTGGAAATGTGACAGAGCTAGGACCTCTAATTCTAGAACATGTTCTCATGGTGACAGGTTCTGATAATCCAGCAACAGTGTGTGCTCTCTGGTGGTGATCCACTCCCGATGGACTCCCCTTCTTGGATTTCCAAAGCAGAACTTAGCAGAGAAACAAAAGACTTTCCAGGTACCTTGCTCTGATCGAAGTAAAGGGGTATGTTTGTGTTAAGACACACATCTCATTTAGTATTGTGAGTAACACTGCGTCATAGACGTGATCATATCCTCCAAAAGAGGAGGAAATTTAGGCTCACAGAAGCTAAGTGGTCTGCCCGCGAATACAAAGTAAGGAAGTGGACTCCAGGGAGGTGACAGAGTGTAACAGCTCAGGCTTACCCTGCAGCACCCCTCCGACATTTCCACTAGAGACCGGAAAGGCTTACTTTCCAGTGCAACCTTCTCCGTAAGTGAACTCTGGCTGGAAGATAAGATGGTACTGTTGACCTTGAAGATGTGTGGAAAGAGTCCTCCTGGAATGGGAACAAGTATCCCCACGTACGTTGAACAGCAGTACTGAACTGTCAGTGATGAACGGTAGCTTAATGTCAAAGCAGTCCGATTTACGCACCAGGGCTGTTCCAGGCCTCCGTGACTCAGCTGGGTCGATCTGCTGCTTCCTCCATCACGAATTCTGAACTTCCTTCTTTCCCTCCTCCCATCCCACATTCCCAGGACAGACTCTGACCTGCCCTCCCCCTGGTTGCTCAGGGAAAGAATCAATTTCTGAGCTGCCTGTGTCTTCCAGGGCCTCGTCCAGTACCTAGTGTACCACAGAGGCTCAATGAATGTTTAATCAAAGGGAAGGGAGATGAAACAGAGAGTTAGTGCTATGCCCAAGGGAAGTCTTTTCTCCTGCTCAGAAATAAACCTTGGAGAACAGTATAAACTGTTGCTGATGCTTCCAGGCTGCAAGCAGCAAACCTAATCCTACTCTTACATATTTTTTTGTATTTATCTCTCCTCCTCCTGCTTTCAGTCCATTTTTCTCATCCACAAAGTGTATTGACTATGTGTTGTGCAACATACATAGGCCTCATGCTATTAACCCCGGGGACACTTTGTGGAACACATAAGGAAAAGAAATGAAGTTCATGTGGCAAATATATGTTTTCAAAACCTATTAGTGTCTTGTCATGCAAATCTGTTTCTTTATATAGTACTTCAAATTTCCAAGAACCTTTACATCATTGCTCTCCTACAAGGTCAGTCCAGTGTCATATCCCTTTTACAGAAAAGGAAACTGAGTCATGGAAATTTTTAATGGCTTGCCATATAGTAATGTCCTTAATTCTTTGATGCTATTATTATTATTTGTTGTTATTATTATTATTATTATTATGGTACTGGATCTTGAACCCAGGGGTGATTAACTGCTGAGACACATTCCCTCCCTATATACATACATACATATGTGTGTGTTTGTGTGTGTGTGTATTTATTTATTTATTTTTATTTTTTGAGACAGAGTCTTTCTAAGTTGCTTAGGGCCTAAGTTGCTGAGGCTGGCTTCAAACTTGCAATCCTTCTGTCTTAGCCTCCCAAGTCTCTGGAACTTCAGGCACACACCACCACCTAATGCCATTATTATAAAACGTACCATTGATTTAACGAAGCACTTTGAAGAAATCAGTCACCTGCACTGTATTATGTATGCGTATTGGTTACAAGATACATCCCAGTGTTTTTAAAGCATGAAATTATATGTATGCCCAATAATATATCTGGAACTTTCATAGGAGTGGAATCTTTTTTGTTGTTTTCAGTGGGATCTTGTTGGGGGAATGAAGGACTAAATTAAGGAGAACGTTTCTAAGTTCCTTCCTCCTTAGAAGCTGTTCTTCAGGATAAAGTTCTAGACATGAGTTGATTTTTAAAATACTAGAGAAAAATAACCTTTAAAATGTTCACATTAACATGGCCTATTTTTCATTCAACAATCAGATATAATGATGCTTGACTTGAATCTTCTTAAATTTGGAGTTTAATTCACCTCTCTGTTTAAATAAGAAATAGTGCAGAGAGAGGAAGACAGAAGAAGTAAAATTGACAGTTGGAGCTATGTAGAGAGTTTGCCTCCAACTACAGCTAATTTTTGGACTAGGGGGAAATTCAGCTTTTATTGCAGTCCTGATTGAAGTGGTTAAGAAAAGAAAAAGTTTCTGACTCCACGAAGTAAAATAAATAGGCTCGAGTGGTAACTGAGCTTCCCATCGGATTACTGTGCGAGGTTCCTTTATTCTCGCCACAGTGGATAAGGTGTGCTCATTGTGACTTATCAAGAGCTGGTTTCTTTTACACCCTCAGGCTATATAAAGTCCACGGAGGACTGGGGCTGGAGATGTGGGGAGCATGCAGGAGGCCGCAGCCACAGTCCAGGGAGAATGAAACAGATGGGAACGCGAGCGACCGCCTGTGTCATTGACGCTCTCAGTGGTATGAGCCCCACTTTACACTCTTGGCCCTGACAAGGATGGATCAGGAACTCATTGTCCATCTCCCTTGAAAATTCCCTCCAACCACTCGTGTGCTCTTACTCTAGATTTTAACCGTTTGCTCATGTTTCTGACCTAGAATGATCAAGAGCCAGGCCCTGGAAGGACATAACCATTGGGTCAGTTGGGTTTGGCCATCTGCAAAGGCCAGGTTCGGAGGAGCAATGGGGATGAGAGCCTTTGTCCTGTTGGCCATCTTTGCAGAAGCCTTTGCAAGATCGTGCACTCCAAATAAAGCAGGTATGCCCTGGCACCACACCTTTCTCCTGGAAAAGAAAGTTCCCTGAATCTTCCTTTGGGATGATCAGAAACCAGTATTGCTAAATTCTTCAGATGCAATGAGGGAGTTAAGAGGAGTCACTTTTGCCCTCCAGTGCCAACAGACTGTCTCCACAGGAAGCCAAAATGTGTTGGATCTGACTTTCTTTAGAGAATGCTCTTTTCCTCCCTACCTCTTTACATATAACATTTCCACTTTGTTTTCTATTTGACTATTGAATCTCTGTTCTGTGCCATAAATCAATGTCTTATAATTACGTGCATGAAATAGACATTTTTAACTTTGAAGCTGTGTTCATTTTATGGAGATACATATATACATATATATGTAAATATATGTATATTTACATCTATGATTTCACAGATATATTCCTTTTAAAATAAAGTAAAATTTTAACCCCAATTTTGAATACATATCAGCATAGTATAGTCATTAAACAGATGTAACATAAAGTATAAAAGTAGGTCTTCAATGGTTGACGAGGAAAACTCATTGAGGCTGCTGAAGAATAGTGGGGACAGTTTTTAACCATCTGCCATGTGTGTTCAGGGGTTGCTGCAACCCACCCAGATGGCTGCAAAGACCCTGTCTGATTCAAACCATATGCGTGTTTTTCCAGATGTTATCCTTGTGTTTTGTTACCCCAAAACCATCATCACCAAAATCCCTGAGTGTCCCTATGGATGGGAAGTGCATCAGCTGGCCCTCGGGGGACTGTGCTACAATGGGGTCCATGAAGGTGGCTACTACCAATTTGTCATCCCAGATTTATCACCTAAAAACAAGTCCTATTGTGGAACCCAGTCTGAGGTAAGACTAAGCCACACAATGCTTAAGATAAGACAGCAGGCCCAAGAATGAGAGGTTTGCTGTCCATCCTTAAGAGGATTCAGGATGTAGTAGCTTCCTTTTAAAAGTCAGTTCTGAGTCCCATATTTCCTGAGTGGTTGATGTGACCTAAATCTTCTCTTCCATTAGTTTAGGTGGATTTTTTTTGATAGAGAGAGAAAGTAAGAGCCAATTTTATTTTCTCATCTGCTTTTTGTTTTTCTAATACTTAGTTTTGCATGTAGTGCTGGGGTTTGAACCTGGGTCATCATGCATGCCAGGCAAATACTTTACCACTGAGCCACCTCTCCAGCTCCTTAGGTGAATTTTTTGACTTGACTCTTATTCTCCTAATTTGCTTGCTGGAGCCCACAAGGACCCTCTATGTTTTGTTTTGCTTTGGTACCAGGACTTGAACCCAAGGGTGCTTACCCACTGAACCACATACCCCCCCCCTTTTTTTTTTTTTTAAGAAAGTGGTGGTGGGAGAGAGAATCAATTTTTTTATTTAGTTTTCCATGTGGCTTTCATTGCTCTGACACTTCGTTGTATACATGGTGCTGGGATTTGAACCCTCGTCCTTGCACATGCCAGGCAAATGCTGTAACCACCGAGCACTGCTCCAACCCCAGCCACATCCCTTTTTAATTTTTCTTTTTGAGACAGGGTCTTGCTAAGTTGCTTAGGGCCTCACTAAGTTGCTGAGGCTGGACTCAAATTTACAATCCTCCTGCCTCCATCTCCCGAGTTGCTGTGACTACAAGAACCCTCTCTATGAACAGAGAAAAGTACATTTCCTACTTCTGACTCACTTCAAATTCTGAGCTTATGCTCACAGCCCCTGTCCTTCCCAAGTTGGACAGGCAGATGGATGGACCAACCTTTCCCCAATTACTTGGAAGTGATAATAATATGCATTTGGAAGGGCATTTTAAAGGAGTGATCAGAGCATAGCACAACCTTGTTGGCCGTGTGAGGTACCTAAGACAGGAAATCATGGAATTAATAGCAGACATTCTCTTGCCAAGTGACCTTGTACGACAGAGGAGAAACCCAAGATCTCACGTAAAGTCGCAGTTCAAGGCCACGGAACCAATAAGACATTGTCATGAAGGGAGTCGGGATCTTCCAACCCTCCTGTAGAACCTCCTGTAGAGGAACCTCCTGTAGATCTTCCAACCCTCCTGTAGAGGTTCAGCTGCCTTGACCAGCAGATGATTATCCATCTGTGGGTCTCAGCTTCTAATACTCTATGATTTTAGAGTCCAACATGCCAGAAGAATCTCAAAATATACTGTTTATTGTTGTTGGAAGGATGGAAACACAGAGAACTAGATAGTAAAGTTCTAAAAATGGGAGAAGAGAGAAAGAATTCACATATGACGTTATGACAAGGGAAACAGGTGAAAAGTTGATTCTGGGAAGCAGACATTCTAGAGCCAGTTCTATTCGGTAAGAAGCTCGATGAGTTTGTAGATGTTGTTCTTTTAAAGCTTACAACATCAACCTAGATTCTTGTAAACAATTCCAGTTGAAGGCACTCAAGAACTCTACAAAACTCACCAGCTCACGCACAGGAAGAGTCAATTCCGCCATCAGTGGCAAGAAGTCATGTTTCCCCGTTGGGCTGTTTTCTGATCCATCCTCCTCCATTTTCCCAGAACCCTCATCCTTATTCTAGGGGCCCAGGGCCACCCTAACTGCCTTCTCCCTTCCTCCAGTACAAGCCCCCCATCTACCACTTCTACAGCCACATCGTTTCCAACGATAGCACGGTGATTGTCAAGAACCAGCCTGTGAATTACTCCTTCTCCTGCACCTACCACTCCACCTACTTGGTGAACCAGGCTGCCTTTGACCAGAGGTAAGTTTCTCTGCGGAGTGGAGGGCTGGCTGCCTCGTGTGTGTGCTGCAGTCCCTGCCAACCAGACATGTTTCAGTCCTTATGCCAAATTCTCTCCCCTTTTCAGAGTGGCCACTGTTCATGTGAAGAACGGGAGCATGGGCACATTTGAAAGCCAATTGTCTCTCAACTTCTACACTGTAAGTCCAGGTTCCCCTTTCTGCCCAGTGGCCTTACCAGGAGATGATGGGATACTTCCTCAGGATTCACTCTTCCCCAGGCTCTGTGCAAAGACCCTTCTAGAATTCAAGTTGAGATGTAAGATTTGGTTTAGTTTTCAACCTCTTTAAAGAGTAAATGGAGCAGAAGGTCAGATCAGAGATTGGCAGAAGAGCTGAAAGGTGCCACAGAGGTATTAAGGCCAACCTTCCCATTTCACAGGTGAGAAGATAGAGGCAAGGTCAACAGGCGGTAACTCCGCCAATGTCTGACTCTTAATCAAATTTAGTTTCCATTATAGCCTACTCTAGAGCTTTATTTAAACTTAAAATCGTATTGTTCTGAGAACATTTAGCACAGAGTATTAAATTTCCTGACTGGGACAGAGCTACAAAGAAGACTTAGGGCTGGCCTCTGCTGCATAGCTTCCCGTCAATGGGTCTCCTCATTATCTAACTTGGGTCTGCAGCCTATGTTGACTTTGAAGCTAAAGGCACACTTTGGTATTCATCAAAGCACTCCAAAGAAACTAAATATGCAATGGCCACCAGCTCAGCTACCCTCCTGTATAGAAGAGGTGACTTCCAGTGGGATATTCACACACAGAGGAGACACTGGCCAGCTGACTAGAGGAAGATGCAGGCAGACACAGAAACCATTGCCCAGAGCATAATGTGATGTCACCCTCAGAGGACGTCACACCGACCCTTTCATTTCACAAAAGAAAAGTTCTCCTACCTGGAAATCCACTAACTTTGAACTTGTTTCACCTGCTTCCTGGAAAGCTATTAATCCAGCCAGGCTCAGCAGGAGGAGCTGTAAGGACCCTAGAATAGCTCAGTCCACTGTACAAATGAGGATCTGAAGCCCAGAGGGTGGAAGTGATTTGCTGAAGATCACCCAGGTACTTTGGAGGGGCCCAATATACCACATAGACCTCCCAGCCATGGCCTCCCTGGGAGGGGTGTGAAGCTTAAGCCTAAGGGACCCTCACTACACAGGTCCTTGTCAATCCTTGTGTCTTATGTTGGATTCAATTTTTTTGAATCCTTTTTATTAAAGAGGACTCTCCAATTGTGTAAGCTTCAAGGTCCCTAAAACCTGGATCTGCCCTTGGCCACAAACCATTAGTGGTTAGGTTCTAATAAACAGAAACCCCTACAATTCCTTGAGCTATCATTAGGAGGTAAATACAGTGTGGGCTACCAGGGTGATAAATGGGCAAGGAAGCCCTGCAGGCCTAATGGAGGCTGTCCAGAGAGAAATGGGCTTCCACGCATTGACAACAGTCTCAGGGGACATCCTGATGAGGGCTGTCTTTACTATGAGTCCCTGTCAGGAAGTGAGTAATTGCTGTTTTAACCAGATAAAATTATAGATATGATACTGTGAAGGTTTTATAACAGTTGGCAACAGAGAGATAGCAGGGTTTTTGAAAACCTTCACCTACTATTTATCAACCACATGGGACTGAGATTCAGACAAAAGTATCAAACCTTAGAACTAGAAGGAGATTATTTTAAAAATAATAATAATAATAATAAGAGGCATTTCCTCAGTATCAGCTTGGCCAACCTCTCTGCTGGAAAGACAGATTAACAAGATCCCTCCTTGAACTGTTGTAGAAATGAGGCTAAGGCCTTCCCCAGGGTCCCATGCAGGACAAACACACCTCGTTAAAGAGGGGCTCTGCCAGCAGAGACTTTTGTACTGACGAATATTCCCACTGTGGGCTTGGTTTCCTATGCCTGGCCTGTGTGGTTGGCATTTTCTTCTCTTTTTTTTCTTCTGAGAGCATTCTTTTGTGTTTCTGAAGCAACAAGTGCTCCTTGCATATATTTCCATCAAATTACCACAAACAGAGCCATGCCCTAAATAGCACAATGGAATCAGTGCCCTGCTAATTGCTAAGGATTCCGGGAACTTCAAATGCTGGACTCCAAAAGCACTGGTTCCACTCAGCGTGCTTCCCCCTCTCTTTTCTCTCCATCCCCCTTCCACTCCCTTTTGCCAAGGAACCAAACTTGGTATTCCCAGCGGAAAGTTATTTTGACTCCCAATCCAAAATGAAGGAAGGAAGTTCATTTACAGAAGTAGCCTGGCACTGTGATTCAGAAAACCACTGTGCCATCAGAATGCCTGTGTGATACCTGGTGCCACTGTTCATTAGTTGTGTGAACTTGGGTAAGTTAGTTAACGTCTCTGTGCCTCCTTCTCTTCATTTTTAAAACAGTGATGTAATAATTAACACTTTTCACTTAGATTTGTTGTGAGAATTGAAGGAAATAATGTTTAGGAAGCACTTAGCTCAGTGCCTGGCTCTCCATAACTGCCCAAGCAAGCAGGCATCGTCGTGAGTACAGACTTTAATCTACTTAACGTGGAAGCTGCGAGGCTTCCTATTATTGTTACCTTTATAGGATTGGATGAATATCAGTGTCAGTATGGGATTAGGTTGACTTTTATTCAATCAAAACAGTACTTGCAGGGCTGCAGCAGTGGCTCATAGGTTACGGTGCTTGCCCAGCATGCGTGAGTACACAAGTTAAAACCCCAGCACCAGGTACCCAATGAAGTGTTGGAGCAACAAAAGCCACATGAAAAACTAAATAAAAAATTGTTTCTCTCTCTCTCTCTCACACTGTCCCTCTCTGTAAAAAACAAAACAAACAAACAAACAAAAAAACCCCAGTACTTTCCATTCTTCTTAGTTAGATGAAGAGAAATGAAAAAGCTCCAAAGAACTATAAGCAATTCAGGTAAAAAAAATCACAGGCTCTGGAAGTCAGAACAGATCTCAAAAGTGAACGACCTTGACCTCCCACCTAAAGTTCACAACACTTCTACAGGATTGCTAAGGAATGGTGGCTTCTCTGCCTCTTCCAAAGATAATGGCAAATTGGGTCTTCCCACTTTAATCCAGCGTATGAAAACCGATTCATAGGACTCCCGACTGCTTGTCCTGGTTCTGCCTTCTGAAATAATACCATGTTCTGTGGCCAGCCCTTCCAATACCTTTCGTCTTCCTCAAGCTAAACATCTCACTCTAGTTCATTCAACATCCTACTTGCTGTTCTCTGAGTATGGTCCAGTTGGTCCATGCTGCTATTAAAAAATGAAGTTCAGACCACTGGGCACAGTGGCACTCGCCTGTGATGCCAGTGGCTCAGGAGGCTGAGGCAGGAGGATCTCAAGTTCAAAGCCAGCCTCAGCAACTTAGCAAGGTTCTAAGGAACTTAGCAAGACCCTGCCTAAAATTTAGAATTAAAAAAAAAATGGACTGAGGATGTGTCTGAGCAGTTAAGCACCTCTGGGTTCAATCCCTGATACTGGAAAAAAAAAAAAAGTGTGGAGCCCAAAATTAAAAATGTTACATTCTAGACTTTGTCAGACCAATATGGGGCCAGGTAGGTCAGAGGTGACCTTCTAAGTTCTTCCAGGACTCTAAGAACATATCCTAGGTTATTTACTTTGGAGCATTTTTCTTCCCTCTTTATTTTATTTTATTTACTTATTTATTTTTATTTTTTAATTTTTTAATTTTTTTAATTTTTATTTTTTTTGGTACTCAACCACTGGGCCACATCTCCAGCCCTCCAGTCCTTCTTATTTTTTATTTTGAGATTGGGTCTCACTAAGTTGCTAAGGCTGGCCCCAAACTTAATAACCCTCCTTCCTCAGCCTCCCAAGCTGTGCCACCACTCCAGATTGGAGTGGTTCTCTCATACCACCGTTTCTCATTAAGCTCATGAGTGAACTGCTGTTAAATCAGGTGTACCTGCCTTGCGTAGTTAGCTAGTTGTGATTTGGCCTTTTGGTCAGGTGAAGAGACTGGGTACCATAGGTTTTCAAGGTGTTCTTCCATTCTGTTGGATGAATGTTCACATGTGTTTTTATGTTTTTAGGGATGCCAAAACAAAATGTCCTGTATTGTAAGGTGAAGCCATCTGGAATAGGTCCCTAATTTTCACATTATAAAGAAAGAAGGACCAGGTTAGGGACTAAATTGTGGTTCCCGGGGCAGTTGCCGCATTCGGAAATGTTTTCTTAAAATATGACAAACCTCAGGCAGTAACATGGGACTTAAAAAGCCACTATAAATTGGCCACTTCAATCTTCATGTTAAGCTAGCAAATCATTTATGACTAAGTACATCATAATTTAATTTTTGCAACCACTGAAGTGGTGTAGGAGCCTGCAAAATGGGAGGAAAAGAAACTGACTTCTAGTGACAGAGTCTAGGAGCCCCCGTCTGCAACTGCAATCAGGAAAATAACATAAGAGGTGTTAAAGGAGGACAGAAATTAGGAGTCTTAATAAAGTACCTGCTTTTGAATGCATTTTGACAAGTTGTCCTTACCGAATGTGAGCTCTGCCCGCCTCGGCCTGACTGTCACAGCTCTGTGAATCTCCATGCCCATGAATCTCATCTTCTCAATAGCACCCTGGTGCAAACTTTGTTTCTCTTCCATAATGACACAAAGGTTATTCCATTTTGCAATTGCGGAAACTGAGACTCAAGGGCTGACTTTCCCTCCAGTGTGCCTCAAGTTCACAGAAGGGAGCTCAAGTTATCCCCAGATCCTTGCTCTCCCATCCGGTGCTTTGGTCTCTGGCAGTTAAATCCAGAGAGTTGTGCAAGGTTGTTAGTAGAGTTAAACAAATCCAAGACTCAGAGAGTGGAGAGGCCTCCCTCCCTTGGGCAAGTCAACTGGAGACACTGCTGTTATTCCTAATAGCTCAGCCAGAGCTGCCCAATGAAGATGGCAGGTGAAGACCACACTCGAGTCTGTGATTGGAACCTGCTGCTTCCGAGCTCAGGTGATAGTGGTGATTCCCCTCTGCACTCAGAGTTGAGCCCCCAGCCTCCTGCATCCACCTCTCTAACCTCATCGCCTGAGCCTCTCTTCACTCTCCAGCCCCCGCTGCCACCTGCTCACAGGCTCTGCCACACTGGCCTCTTGGCTGACACATTCTTTCCAGCTACACTCTTGTGCCAGGACCTTTGCATTCTTCCCTAGATAGCTATGTGGCCCCCTTCCTCACTTCTTCAGGTCCACTCAACTATCTCCTCTTCAGGACATTTAAAGCGTCAATCTGTCCTTACACGTGTGTTCCATCTGCCTGACCTTGCTCTACCATTTTATAGCTTTCCTGTATAGCACATTACATTCTATTCTAACATACTCTATAATTTACTTACTGTCTGTCTCTCCTGATAGAATAGCAGATCACTGGAGTCAGATCTTTATTTAGTTCACTAATATTTCTCAATGTACAAAATACTCTGACATAGAAACTATCCAAATGTGCAGAACAGTTCTTGATACGTAGCAGACAGTCAGTAAGTTATGCTGCTTCTTGTTAATTGTACCGGGAATCAGATGGCAAACTTTCCAACCCAGGCTGACCTCCACCCCGGCAAGAAGGTGAGCCAAGGGAGGGGACGGTGTGTGTTTGGTCCCTCTGGTCCTCAGGTGTTTCATCAAACACAGCACTTCAGTATCCCTGGATTCAACTTTTTTTTTCATCAGCTGAAATTTGCTGGCATAGATGAGACTTCAGTGTGTCTGTCCATGACCTGCAAATCTAAAATACGAGATGTCCTCACCCAGCATCCTAGTTGGTACAGCTTCTCTGGTCCTGACAGCCTATGTGGTCTTCTGTTGTTTTGGGTTGATTCCCAGCCCCATCCCATTCCACTCCATCCAGTCCTGCCAGACCCGACTGCTCAGTCTGAGAGGTCATAATGCCTGATGTCAATTTCCTTCCCAAGAATGCCAAGTTCTCTACCAAGAAAGAAGCCCCCTTTGTCCTGGAGACATCCGAGATTGGTTCAGATCTGTTTGCAGGAGTAGAAGCCAAAGGATTAAGCATTAGGTAAGTACATATCTCTATGTTTATATTCTTAAATACAAAGGAAAAATCTAGCCAAAGACTTTTCAAACACCAACTATTTCTAAGCAGAAGACTCTGTGACTCAAAGTGATATGTTTTTGCTTTCTTTTCAGGTTTAAAGTGGTGTTGAACAGTTGCTGGGCCACACCCTCTGCTGACTTTATGTACCCCTTGCAGTGGCAACTGATCAACAAGGGGTAGGTTCCACTCTGGAGTCAGGGCTGAGTGGTAGGGCCAAGCATGCCAGCCTGTTTTGCTCTGGCTTGAGATAGCTTGGGAGGATACTTTCTGTTCACACTGGGACCTTTGGAGGAAGCACCAATTTTCAAGAGTTCCTGGAGGGATTGCAGCAGATATATTATCAGGGACTCTCCTCTGCATGGGAGTGCAACAGAAAGAGCTCGCCCATCTCAAAGAGAGATCTGATGTGGGGAAGCAGATGTGTGCAGTGAGGATGGGAAAGATCCCCGTGGACTTGCACCATCCAGAGGTACCTGTTGCTGAGGGGCAGGTGCCAGGGCCGGTGCCAAGCTACAGCAGTGCCAAGACATCTAAACTTGCTCATTATTTGCCTCCCCGGCCCCCCTGAATGAAGCTCTGCTTACATTATTTTCCACTGGCTTACACCAGGCTGCAAAGAGCTATTTTAAGGTCTCACATCTTGAGTTCATACAAGGATCTCAGGTTTATTGACCAAATGATCCTGTAAGAGTCTCATTTCATAACTTAGAAAAGGCCCACAGCTCCACGGCTACTCAGAATCCACCGCAAACAGAACCAGCTCAGACCCCTGGTCTAGATATGAAGGTCCAACATTCAGCCCTCATTTGGTCACAGACTGAGTTCCTTAGTTCCTGTCTCCACAAAAACACATTTTGGTGGTATCCTTCCAGTCTTTTTTATTTTTCTCTTTGCTTATTTAAAAAATACATGACCACATATTTACAAAGATAACTTTATAATATAGGTATAATTTCAGTAATGGAACATAACTTCAAATTTCCAATGACAAATCTCATAATACACAGAGAAACATGCCTTGAGTTTCAATGTCCTTGGTGACACTGGGAACAGCAGCTCCCAGGGTCCTTGTCATTATCTTGGAATGTTTTACTCTGGGAGTCTGCAATATTCCAGTCCTCAGGAGGGCCTTATCTCTTGGGAATTTCATTTCTTCAGGACAGGGGTGTGACTCCTAGGTGCATGGCTTCTCCTCCTGTTGTACCTCATCTGTAGAATGGGCACAACCCCACCCATCTCATGGCCCCTTACCTTGCCATCATAGTTGTAAGGATCAAGTGAGGTGCTGACCATCGAAGTGCTTTGGAATTGCTGCACATGCTGTGTGGAACTTTGTCCAGAGCCCTGCTGGAGCTCCCCAAAGTGACGTTCCGCTGTCCCTTCCCCCATGTGCATCAGATGCCCCACCGATGACACGGTCCTCCTGCACGAGAATGGGAAGGATCACAGGGCCACCTTCCAGTTCAACGCCTTCCGATTCCAGAACATCCCCAAACTCTCCAAGGTTTGGTTGCACTGTGAGACGTTCATTTGTGACAGTGAGAAGCTCTCCTGTCCAGTGGTGAGCTGCCCGTCCTGGGAAGGAGGATGTTTCCTAGGGGTGGGGGGTAGGCTGCTTGGGGAGTTGGGTTTGATCTGGAAAATCATAACCTGGCCAGTTGGATGAGTGTGGAGGGCTTCCTGGAGAAAAGGGCCCCAGTGTAGGGTGGATGCTCCAGGCCTGTCCACCTGCCTCTGACAACCTACCCAGTCTGGCAATTATCACTTCAACCCTTGGGCCTGTTTTCTCCTCCTTCCACAGTGGTGATAAGTAGCGATGTCCCTTCCCTTTTAGAAAGCCATATAAGGTAAAATGAAGGCGCTAACAGACATGAAAATGCTTTGAAAAAGTGGAAGTACAAGGGAAATTTGAGATCTGCCCCAAACTCAAAGGGGTGTTCAGTCTTGATTGGGCAGGCTTGAGACGGGCGGGTCTGATGGGACCCTGAGAGGAAGACCAGCCATCTGTGCACACAGGCCACCCAGTGACTCTGTGCTCAGTGAGTTTGAAAATACTGCCTTATAGATTTCAAAGGACTGAACCCCAAACTGTGTCCTCTCTGGTCAACTTGGACAGGAGGCCTCAGACTTTCCCAAGAGGCTGCCCATCCATAACGCCTAAAGAAATGCAGAAATAAGGTTATGATTTCTAGAAAATGGTCATTGATAAGCACAGATAGGAAAAAGGGAAAGGACCGAAAAAAGCATTTTACAGTTAGTCGATCAAAGGCTGAGTATTGACATCATGTTACAAAAGGAAAGAAAATGGACCAGAAGGTGTTTCACAAATGCCACTGGGATCCGAGCAACTGTAAGTAAAAGCTTCACTCCTGATCAAAAGACACAGGTCCATTCCTCCCTGGGGTGACGGCAGGGACCTACAGCAGAATTGCTTCGTGCTTGAAGACTAAATTAACCCTCCTGGATTCTCCAGATTATAAGAAATAATTAAAATAAGAATAAGGTAACTAGTATGTGTGACTGGGGAGTTTCTACTCCATCCAATCTGTGACTGTTTATTTTCTTAATTCTCTCTTCTTTCCCCTCCTTTGTTCATTTCTCATCCTGCCTCTCCGGGTCATCAGACCTGTGACAAACGGAAACGCCTGCTACGGGACCAGACTGGGGGCGTTCTGGTAGTGGAGCTGTCCCTGCGGAGTAAGCCTCTGTTTCCCACTGGCTGGGTGCGCTCTGGGCTGCGCCCACAGGCACAGCCGGTTTGAGCATTTTGGCTGAATTGCCAAACCAGGTGTGCCTGTAGACACAACTCTCACCTGCTCCTCCGGTCTTCCAGCTGGGGGTGGGGGGGACTGAGAAGGGAAGGGGAGCAGCAGCTCAGGCCAATCCAAGCAGTTGAGGTTTGTTCAGTACCTTGAAAAGTTCTCTCTGGCCCAAATCCAAAATGTCCCCAGGGAATTAGGAAATGCTGAGTTTCCAACCAGAATATGCAGTGAACAATCAAAATAGAATCTTCTAGGAATGTCAAGTGCCAGTCAACAAGCCTCTATTGAGCACCCAGCACTGTTCCTGACCTGGGGTGAGCACTGGTGTTTCACAAAGAAACAGGACCCACCGGGCACCCTGTCCTCAAGGAGCCTTCCATCTAGCAAGGAGCGAGGCCACAGTGGAGGGGCGGGAGTGCTCCAGAGTAAGGGATTCAGTCAAGTCTTGGGCTTAAGGAAGACCCCTGTTGAAAATCTCTATGATGAACTGGGAATGGTGTGACCTGAGGGTGAGGAAGACCCATGGGGAGACTGGGGGACACAGCAGCTGTACCTGACAGTCTAGTAACCAAACTATGGCTAAGGGCCAAGCCCCAGGCTGCCTCTTGATTTGTGTGCTCTGCAAGCTAAAAGAGAATCGAACATTTTTATGTAGTTCCAAAAAAAGATGAAGCAAGGAATAGTATTTCACGACATGTAAACATCAGTTGAAATTCAAATTTCAGTACCCATGAAGAAACTTTTATGAGAATACAGAGACGCTTGTTCATTTAGGTGGTATTGTGGGTGGCCACATTCACGCTTCAACGTGGGGATTAGTGATAGACAATGTGTGGCCCGCAAAGCTGAAAATATTTACGATCTGGTCCTTCCAGCCTGGGAAAAAATGGTGTGAGAGGAAGCCTCTGTAAACTTCAAGGAAGCCTTTGCCCCAAAGGCAACAGGGACTCAGGGTTTAACGGGTGGAGGATACTGTCTGGTCTATTTCAGAAACAGCTGAGACATCTCTGCCGTAGCCTTTTCTTAAAACTGCGTTCTTTCTCTTCACTCACTCCAGGCAGGGGATTGTCGAGTCTCTATAGCTTCTCAGGTAAGGAAAACAGGTACTTCTGGGAATGCTGTGGGTAATGCCCACTTTTGTAGAGCTGTTGTGTTTCAGAAGCTTAACTTGGGCCCCAGCAAAACCTTTAAGAATTGAAACTTGTGTTTTGGAGTACACATGCATGGGTCAGAGGGAGGCAGAGGGAAAGGGGTCTTTCTCAACAAGTCCCTGCTCTGAAGGAGGGAAGAGCCGGGATTAACTGGATGACAGCAGGACTGATCCCCACTCCCCAGGTCTCAGCAAAGTCGTCACCAGGTGACTTTGCTTGGATTCCTTCATTTGGAGAATATGGTTTTCAATGATCTATTCTTTCCACAAATATTTGAGTCCCTATTACGTCCCCTTATAACCCTAGTGGCCTTGGCAATGACCTAACCCCTCCATACCCATTCCCTTTGTAGAATTGGGCTAATCTTTGTCCCTATCCTATTTGGTGTTGTACAGATCATTTAATAACAGCTAAGGGCACTTAAGAACTCATTGAACAAGATAGGCATGACCCCTGCCCCTCCTAATATGTTACAAGTGCATTTTGGGGGTCGGTGGGGTGGAGGGCACATGATTCAAAGAGCAGACAGGGAGCCTCTGAGAGGAGGAACCATCTCAGCTAAGACCCAAGGTCTCCCTGAAATAACAAGCAGCGGGTAGCTGAAGGAGATGGGGCATGGCAGTTCATTTAATAATAAATTCACATAGACTCTGCTCTTGCAGTTACAGTAAAATTATGTAAATCAACTTTTTAAACTCCAATCCTAGATTCTCACATTTAAAGAAAGTCTACAGCAAAAGCCCTATAATGAAATGCTCCATTGCTAAATGGTGAAGTTCAGGTTCTCATTTTCCTCAGTTTATCTGTCTGGTTTACAGTACTGATAAAAGTGGGCTAAGGAATTCCCAAGAGAGAAACAGAAAGGCCCTCAACCTGGATTTTTATGCAAACCTAATTCAGATCCCCAAGCGGGCGCCTCCGTGGCTTAAAGCTGGTTGAGTTGTTCGTGCCCTTTCCGCTGTTGGGGCTGTCTCACTGTTGTCTCTTCCTGCTCTGATTCACAGCTGTTCTGGGCCACCTCGTCGTGATGCTGGGGATCTGTGCCTTGCTGTAGGAGTCAGCCTGGAGCTGCAGCCCCTCCCCCAGCTCATCCTCAGCAATGACAAACTTGTTTATTGTGCTGCCAAAAAAAAACAAAAACAAAAAAAAAAAAAAAACAGAAGCCCACATTGTTGGGGAGCAGAGACTAATGTTTTGCCAAATTTGTGTTCCAGTGATTTTTGTCATCAATTTTCTTTGGTGCCCCACTTCCTCTTGTTACTTCAGTGGCCCTCAGACCCCCTAGTCCCTGCCCTGCAGCTGGGGGAGGGGTCGTCTCTCCTTGGACTCCAGTCAAGCCTGCAGAGCACTCCAGTAGTATAGCTGATAGCTACTTCTGAAATCAAAAGACAATTAGAAATTAGATAGGAAAAAAATACAAAAGGCTCACATTTAACATAATAACGTGGCATTGCCCAAGTGAATTGCTGCGTGCCACGTGACCATGAAAGGACCCCCCCCCCATTCCCTACGCAGGTTCTCTGTTCCGGGTGACAACCTGACCTCCCGTGTGCCTTGTGATACTCAATGTCCTCACTACTTTTCTTCAATTGCTCTAAGAAATCTTTATGCATACAGAATGGACTAATTTCACTTAGCTTTTATTGTATCATTAACTTAGGATCATTAGAACGAAACCAACGGGGAAAAAATTCAAACACAAATGCAAATATGACCAATGAAATCACATGGTAGCATAGCCTCAAAACACAGCCACCCAGTGATCCAGAATACGCCGGCATCCATGATTTACTTTGGCCACCAAACAAAACCTGAAAGCATCAAGCCTAGAAAAGAATTAATCGGATAAGCCTGAGTTCCTAGTTCTTTTGTGAGTCACAAACAGATGTGATTCGTGGGTTTCTAATTTGAAAACACACATCTGTTTGTCTCTCTGTGTTTAATATATTTGAGAAGTTTCTGAGATCTGCAGTTTGATGGTTCTTGTATAACTTGGGAGAACTCAAAACTTAAACTAGTTATCAAATCTTGAGAGATTTGAAGGGCATGTTTGTTTAGCAATAGAGAAAAATGACTCACTGCAATTTAAACTTGCTCTCTAAACTGGTGCTCCATCCAGGTTGGGATCTTTTCCTTCTGTAAATTCAGACTATTTTGTAGCCAAGAAGGATGAAAGACATATTTTATTGGTTTTAGTCAAAAACTCTTAAATAGCATACTCATAGCCAAATTCATAATCTTTGACTGTCAGAATAAACCAATGTTGTGTTAGTTTGGTTTTATTTTATGTTTTATGATTGTGTATCTCTACCTGGTGCTATGGACTAAATAAAATGCCTTAAAATAACCTATCACTACAGTTTGCAGTGTTAATATGTCGTGTTGAAAGCAATTCTTCAACCCTCCCAGGGATTTCTCCAACTAGGATCTCCTTAGACTCACGTAGATACCACAGACTTTCAATTGTTCTATTCCACAATCCCACTTGAAACACTCCAGCCTTGGGTTTTTCCATACAAGGAGGTAAAGCCATTTCGCATAGCATTTCAAGAGTCTCCTCAGGTCATCCCTGTCCACAAAGCGCTAATTTCTCTTGCCAATCAACTGGATGTATTTTGGCCTAAAGTTAACTAATACCCGCCTGATGCTTGGTTACACTTCCTATCTCATAACTTCCCTATTAAGGGACCAAGAGAAGGTACCCTCAAAATAATTTCTCTTGTAAATTCCCATTAGTGTTAAACATCAAACAGACATTAAGAGGGGGAAAGTATATTCTCCTTTAGGTATCCTTGGCTGGCATAGAATAAAACACTGGATATAGATTTTAGGAAACTGAGCTTATCAAAATTCCTGGTTATGATTCCTAAACACTCTGTCTTTCCCCCCACCCCGTGTATGTTTGTATGCATGTATATATGTATATGATATGTGTAAGTACATATGTGTGCATGTGAGTGCCTATTTGTATGCATGTTTTTATGTGTATGCATGTTTTGTGTTTTGTTATAACATTCAATGAAGAAGGTGGAAATAAAGTTTTTATTACATGAATGTAACATATAAGCATGTGGGTTAGTGCTGGAAAGAAATAAACACATACATCCTTCATACAAAGATAGGAAAATAATAGAAAGTTATCCTATTTGATCCCATCCCTATATCTAAACATCATTTTCTAATGCTCCTTTATGTAACACTGCTGGATTACGTGGTCCCTTCACTTTTGTTCATAGCTCTATTAAAACTTAATATTGCATTACTACATCTTATGTCTCCTGTCCCAACTAAACTACAAGCAAAAAAGATCAAGGAAAGTTTTGTATTTCCCTGTGCCCCCGCCCCCTCACGGTAGCCACCACCGAGTAAGGATTAATAAATGCTTCTTGAATGAGTAAAATCTTCATGTAGATGGATGGATGGATGGATGGATGGATGGACGGATGGACAGACAGATGAATGGATGGTCAGGGACTGGCCCATCTCTCCAAGAGGTCTTATAGCAGAGGTTGGCTTGTTTCCTTTCATGGTTTAAGAGAGTGTTTGGTGTCCAGAAGCCATGACCCTAACAAGGCAAGAGGATATGGAATGTGAGATGATCAGTTCTAGTCCATGGTCTCCATGCTGCGGTAGAAGGTGAAAATTTCCCTCACATAAATACCTCCTGCCCTGGCTCCTTCTCCAACTGTCAGTCCTTGAGGGTAAAGGCCTTGGAGGAGGAGCACAGCACAATCAAATCGGAATTGCATAACGGAAATGAAGTCTATGAAGGTCACACAATTCAGTTGCCCACCTCTGGGCAGAAGCAAAATTCTACAGATGGGAATGTCCAGGAGCTCAAAAAAGATGGGCTTATTTGGAAAGTGCTTTCCTTGGCCCTGATTTCATATCCCACTTCCTGGAGCAGGGCAAGAATTCCACTGAATCTTTTGTAAAATTTGACATCAAAGTCCTCAATAAACCCAATGGTAGTTTATTTCCCAACAGAGAACTCCAAAATGTCTCCACAAAGGTGATCCAGAGGCACAGCAAGAAAGAAAAGGTGACTGAACTGTGTGGTTCCACCTCTTCCATTGCAGGGAGCTTGGCTGGAAAAGTCTCCAGCACGGTGTTCATTCAGACTGTGCTGGCACGTTCAGGGGCACCCGCATGGAAGGTACAGGGATTCGGGGAGCTGCCAGCATGAAGAAGCACTGTGAGGGCATTGGTGGGTCAGCAAATCCACTAAAAGAACCCCTGAAGCAAACGCCCGGAACCCTGTCCTTTGCACAGAAGGGAAAAGAGTCATCACAGGCATCAATGGGTTCATCTTTGCTGGAATGTGTTTCAATTAAACTCTTCAGAAAGGAATGAAAGGTTCCACTTAAAATCCAAGCCTTTTCTGCGAGAGTTTGTAATTAAGCAATAAGCAGAGGACAGGCCATTACTTATTTGAAGTGTGGAGCTCACAGGAGGTAAGGACTCAGGACCAGGCCACCTGCACTGCAGTGAGCCTGTCTTCTTGTCCTAGCCTCGCCCAGCTGGCTTCTGGACCTGATCACATGGCAGAGCTTTTGCCCTGAACACAGTCTGGGGTACTTCCAGTTTGGGCTCCTGCCTCGTTACAAGATGATCAGCTAATAGGGTGAAGCCCTAAAGGTTAGAAGAGCAATTAGCAAAGGCTTCCCTTTGCAGGGTGAGTCTCCAGCCCCAGGCTTCACCCTCTCCCCACCTCTCTCAGAAATGGATTTACTGCAAATTCATGAATTAATAGATTGGAAATTTCTGGCAGCTAGGACAGGTTCACTGGAAGTTCCCATGAAATGAGTCCACAGGACCCCCATAATCCCCCACTTTGCTGGAGGCTGCAGGCTGGCTGCTGAGTCTGGAGCAGGACCAGGAGGCCAGCTAGATGGCTCCCCCTAGCGGGAGATTGAGTCAGTACCCCACTGCACCTCTGCAGTGGGATATCCGGTGCATCCTAAAGAGCCCTCAGACTTCCCTGTGACACCACCAACATCTTGAAAGAAAACACTTCACAAGAACTTGAGCTTCTTCCTCAGCCAACTCGGAGTGGAAGAGCGAAGCTTTCTTTGTCCTGTGGGAGGCACAGGAGCCCCAGCCTGGGGAGCCTGGCCAGGTGGGCCTGGTCTGCTGGGGCAGCAGAGGCTGCCTGTACAACAGAAGGGCCTCCTTCTAGGAAAAACCTGGATGATTTTCTTGGTCTTTGTTAATAGGCCCAGCAGGGCCGCCAGCCATGGCCTGGGAGGAGGCCAGTGTAGACTCAAATTTGTTGCAAAAAAAAAAAAAGGGAAAAGAAACGATAACAACAAAACCCTCCTAAAACTAATAATAAAGTCTACTGAACTCAGGGTGAGCTGGGGACCAGGTGGGGCACCTCACATGTACATTTGAGTCTAATCTTCACATCTAGTATTACTACCATTCCCATTTTATAGACAACAGAACCAAACCCCCAAATCAGACAGCGAGAAAAGAATGGGCAGGATCCCAGGAGGGGTCTGCAGGGCCGCCCTCTAGGAAATAAACCTCTTGTCTGAAGCCAGGTGATGGGGTCCAGGGCCAGGCCCAGCAACCCAGGGAGTCGCAGCACCCCTTCCCTCCCACTCGTTCTGTATCACCATACCACCAAACACCCAGTGTCATCATGACTGCCCACCACTTCCAGGTGTAATCTCCAGGCTGTCCTGAGGACCCTGGGGGATGAGCACCTGCTCCCTCCCCCCACCCCCGCCAGGAAAGGGGCATCTGAAAGGAAGGATGAGAATGTGTCACCCCGTACTTCATGATAGAAGAGGCCAGGATGAAGGAGCAGGCAGAGAAAAAGTGAAGAGACTTTCAAATGTAGAGAGGTGAGGTCTTCCAAGGCCGAAACAATGGATGTCTGTCCTCTTTACCTGGTCCCTCCAGAGTCAGGTGGAGGCACACAGAGGAAGGCTGGACGTTATGATTCCTGTTGCTTTCTGTGGAAGCTGAGAGTCCATTTGTGCAGGGAGAACAAAGCCATCCCATAGGGCTGGCTCACATGAGAGCCAAGGTGTTTACCGTTGGACATCCCATGTTCAAACATTTGAGGGGACTGCATAGTCCTTTCTGAAGGAAGAAGATCCTGCAGTCCCAGAGAGACCTGAGAGCCCTCCACTAAGCAGAGACTCATTCATCCTGCCAAACTCTTCAACATCTCTATCAAGGACTCAAATTGGGCAGGTGAGGCACAGTTGGCCTGGTCTTATCTTGAGTGGAATGGTGCCTCTCTTTTGCAGATTATACACTCCTATTGCTGGCAGGACGCCTGCGATGTTCCAAGAGAGATGTGGATTGAGAGATGTGGATCCGGAGAGCTGCCATAAAACCAGTCATGGCCTAATTGTCACCTTGTCAGTGGGGTGTCAGTGGGCAGGGCTGCTTCGGAGAGGGAACCACACTACTCGAATTATTTGATCCTCAGGACCCTCATTAAACAAATTGGCGGGGCCCTTGGATAGAGGTTCACAGGGCTTCTCAAACTTTCTAGAATGACTTGGGACATTTTTCCAAAAATGCTACTGGAATCAGGTTTGGAACCTATAAGCAGCCAACTTCCAAATATTTTCTGAAAATCTTTCCTTACCATCTGAAGAGAGGTTTAAGTCGGTTTTTGAGACTTGGTTAACTAACTTAAATAATGAATCAGAAGGGGAAAGGTGTGTGTGTGTGTGTGCGCGTGTGCGCATGCACATACATGGAAAGAGAGTGTGTGTGTGTTGTGGAAAATCTATAAATTCAAAACAATGTTAACCTAAACTCTTGAAATTTAAATCACTAAGTATTTCTTTTTATCATGTCTCAAATGGTAAATAGCATACATGTGTCTATCAATAGTCAATGCAATAAAATCACTATTGGGCAAATGAATTTGATGTTCCCTAGAGTTCCTAGTAATAAATTTCTTCTGCACATGAGGTATAGGCAAAATCTTACTCATACACCATATCTGGCCCACCATTTGTGCTTACAAATAAAGTTTTATTGGAACATGGCCATGCCCACTTGTTTGTGTATTTGCATGACTGCTTTTGAGATACAACAGCAGAATTTAATATTTTTGCCCTGTAAAATAAAAAAAGTGTTAACTGTATAGCCATGTTCAGAAAAAGTTTTCCAACTTCTACTCTTTAACTGTTATTTGTCTGTCTAAAGTGGAAAGACGAGAGGAGGAGGCCATGTGTGTTTATATGGCCCTGATAAAGCACAGTACAAAGCCCAGTGGATGCAGCTGCGCTCAGTGTTGTCTAAGTGGATGGTGACCTTATCTTCCAGATGGAAAACAGAAGACAAATGCAAACGAGACTTCTATAAATACCTGGGTTACAGATAGGGGATGGTAGGGATAGCGGCATTGTGTTCACAGGGTGCTATACCTGATACCCGTGCAAACTGCGGCTTTCCATCCTGGATGCTGTGTTCGTGGTGTCTCCAGTTTCTGGACATGCTGATTCCCACCACGCAAGCCACCACAGGACCTGCAGAGGGGACAGCCAATGGTCATGAGCGGTCTGAGGGCTGGACTCCTGAGTGCACATCCGGCCAACAAGGGCAATTCACAAACGTTCATTAAGTGCCACCTAGGGCGGAGCTTGGCACACATCTCAGGGTTTACAAGGGGGAAACTACAGAACCCATGCACTTGTGGTAGCAAGTGAAGTAGTCAATAAATGCCCACCTGTTTGTGGACAAGACAGGTAAACAAAGCCTTCACAGCTCGAACACAGGAGTAATTCATTCTGATCGGAGATCAGGTTTTATTTAGTGGAGACTTGAAGGATGGGGTGGAGTAGGATGCTAACTATATCATGTCAGGGTCCCAATATAAAATGAAAACATGAAACTCTTTGTTCAAAGAGTATTACAAATTTCCAAACAGGGGCTGGAGCAGTGGCTCAGCAGTTACAGTGCTTGCTGGCATATGTGAGGACCCAGGTTCGAACCCTAGCACCGCATATACAAATGTCAGAGAGAAAAAAAAAGATGAAAAAATAAAACTGATTCTCTCTTTCTAAAAAAAAAAAAAGAATTTACAAACAGATAGAAAAATATTAAACCAAGCAGGGGTCACATCCTCATGAGTTTGACAAAAATGGAGCACATCAAAGGGCACTTAATACAGACACAGGGAGGAAGAGTTAGCCCAGTGGATCCGTCCTGCTTTTCACTCCCTTTATTTTTGATTTGACATCTTGGAGTCACTGTGTGTCCTTATTCTTACCAAGCAATCTAGCTGACCAGAAATACACATACAAAGACAATTCAATCTTTTATTTCCCTGACGTTACCATTCCATGACTATGCTCCTAAGTCTTAGAAGAGCTCCCACTTGAACCCAGAACTGTGTGGTGGCCAGCCCAGAGCTGGAGTTTCTCCTCAGGCAGGAGTCCAATCTGGAAGTGGAGGTGCAGGGACACGGTGGCAATCCCATTCACATGTTGGGAGGGGCACTCCACTAGCCACCATGTGTGCATCTCCAGTGGTTTCAACCTGAAATAAAGCAGCCAGGAAACTTTCATTTCCATGACAGAGGCAGCGATAGCAGGCAGGTGGCTTGGGTCAGAGACCAAGGTCCTCATCACTGAGCCCCACCTTGAGGTGCCATTCCTTGAAGCCTTACGCTGGCAGCATCAGCCCATCCAAGTACCAGCACTGCTTCAGGTTCCTCTCCTTGTCCTCCTTTCACCACTGAGCCCTCCTCACAGCCACTGCTTCTGCCTCTCAAATGTCCCCACCCCAAGCAGGCAGACAGACACCAGTGTACTGCTGGGGTAAATCAAGTGGGTCCATCAAGTACAATGCTTCTCACCCAATCTGAAATGTCCTGAGGACATGCGCGTGCGTGTGTGTGTGTGTGTGTGCGCGAGTGTGTGTACATTACTCACCGTATGTTTTTTGTACAGATATAGATATGTGTGTCTCCCTCATCTCCTATTTTATTCGCCGATCCTCCTAATAAATTCAGTTTTCAGATCCTTCATTCTCAGTAGAGAAATAAACAAGCAGAAGCTTAAAGCTTGAACCCTTTCCAGATGCAACTGTATTTAGTGGAATCCAAAGATGACATGAGAAAGGTGGATTTTCAGGCATTAACCAGGAAGCAGGAAAGCTCTGTCCTCATGACCCCCAAACTACAGGGGAAAAATGTCTACTTGGGAGAGTCCCACCTGCTTCCAGGCTGCCTCTCCATATAAGAGCTTCCTTCAGAAATACAAAGTGGCTGTAATATTAGCACATGCACAGCAACAGCCAGGAAGACAACTTAAAGAGCAAAACCCCAGAAGAGGCCACCAAGGGTGGGTTCTGGCTCTGGTGGTGGTGTGCAGGTGTGTCCTGCAAGGCTGTCTATACCCGCCTTTCACACTTGAACACAGGCGTCATTTGTGGGGAACATAGGGGGATAACCAGTGAGGACCTGTCACCAAGGGACATGCTCACTCTGTCCCCCAAATCTGGCTGGTCCCAGGACCATGGACAAACGCACTGTCTAGGATGGGCAGAGAAGTTACCCTTGCAGCTGCCTGCCAGGTGTATGTGGCCATTGGCACACAGTACAGTATTTGTTCCGACTTCAGAAAGTCAGAAAATGCAGAGAGAGACATTAACGCCACCCAGAGGCAGCCAGCTGATAGCATTTTTTTTCTGTCTTCTCCCCAAGTAGTTTTTCACTCCAGGTGACCATCTTCAGATTTCTCCTTGAGCAGCACCAGGAAGGTCATTGTTGCCATCTCCCATGTAGCCCCAGTCTGATAGTCTAAACTCAGGAGTCCGTCTTTTCCCTGAATTGCTAAGAATCATAACAGAAGTGAGACCAAAGATAGATGCTAAAGGAGAGCCGGCTTGAACCTCCCTGAATCTGGAGGAAAGAAATTCAAGAGGGAGGGGAGGAATTAGCTGGCAGAAGGTCAATGCCACTTTAGAAATGCATTTACCCTGAGAAGAAAACAATGGAAGGAAACAGGTGCATCTGGGGATTTCTGACAAGTACGTTGCGATTGAGCAAATCCTTTCCTCAGAGGACAAACAGGAATGAAATATTGAGCTTCTGCCGATTGAGAGAGTCTGCCATTGGGAATGGAGGACATAGCAAGGAGCTCCTGTGGGTCACAGCCAGGAGCTGGTATCTCACCATATACACATCGTAGGTTGTAACAATGCGATCAAACAAACCATACAGGTCATGGAGGAGCTTTACAACTTGCACGGGGCAGCTGAGGGAACGCAGGGTTTCGTGAACCCAATAATGGTGGAGAAAAAGATTATCTTGGATTCAATGCGCTGTTTGCCATTGAAGCTGAAAGTTGAGACAAGTATCACTGTTTGTTTGTTTGTTTTTTGTTTGTTTTTTTAAGAGAGAGGGACAATGAGAGAGAGAGAATGAATCAATTTTATTTAGTTTTTCATGTGGCTTTCATTGCTCTTACACTTCCTTGTGAACGAGGTGCTAAATAATGAGAAAGTGAGCAGGTGAAAACAGAATCCAAGAAGAAGCAATGTTTGAATCTGAGATCATGGATGCAGAAGTTTTGGAGGTGCAAGATGCAATAAGGGGAGCAGTCAGCAATTTAGTAGGACTTGTGGAACCAGCCCACCGTCTAGTGGCCACCCTCTGTTGCGGCATCTTCCTTAACAAAACATATACATATATGTGTGTGTGTGTGTGTGTGTGTGTGTGTGTGTGTGTGTGTATGTATGTATGTATATATATAGTGTGTATATATATATATAATTTTTTTAAGATTGAGGGAGGAGGAGAGAGAAATTTTATTTATCTGTTCATCTGGTGTTTATTTCTCTTACACTTAATTGTGTATGTGGTGCTGGGGTTTGAATCTGGGTACTCATGCATGCCAGGCAAGCGCCTTAACCACTGAGCCACTGCTCCAGCCCCCAGACCTATATTCTTTTTTTGTTTTGTTTTGTTTTGTTTTTGTTTTTTTAGGGCTGAGCACCAAACTCAGAGCCTTGCGCATACTAGGCAAGCACTCTGCCACTGAGCTAAATCCCCAACCCCAGACCTATATACTTGACTCCTATGAATTCCAGGGATTTTGCCTCTGTTCCCTTTAACAGGGTATATCAAACCACACACACACGAAAAAAGAAAAAGAAAAAGAAAATGCTTGACCCCTTTCAGAAGAAACTGGCATCCTCTTAGGCCAGAACACAGGAAATACTCTGTCCAAAGGGGACCTCTTAGTCCAGCTGTTGCTCCCCAGGTTCCTTTGACAAGACCCAAAATGCTCTGGAATACCTGGGCAGCACTGTAGACAGAAGCGTCTCTACCTGTTTCTTCTCTGATGTGGCGGGCTGGTCCTATCTTCCACCACTTCCCCCTTGCTCATCATATAATCTAGTATGCTCAAGTGGCTTTTAAAAAATTCAGACATTAACATCTTCTTCCAAGAACCATAGGCCACAGTGGAGCTCAGCTTCCACATTCCAAGACTACATTTCCCACTCTTAAGTTTTCCTATATAGGGGTTAACAGTGGACAGCACTGAAATGACAGTGGCCATGAGGTCACGTGGCAGGCCAAAGCCTGTCCTTTCCAGCACTGAACTCATTTCTCTGAGCCTCAGTTCTCATCTGGAAAGTGAGAATAATAATACATACCTCACAGTGCTGTTGCGAGAATTTAGGAAGTGAATGTGTATAAAGTGCCTGGCAGTGAGTCTGGCACCCATTTGTCACTAAACAAATGATGGCCTTCAGTTCCCAGCATGCTCCAAACCAGAGTCACGGCCAGCTGAAAAATGCAGATGTCAGGCAGATCATTGTTTTGAGAATGTCCAACATTCATTGCCATTCCTCATCTTTCAAATGATGAGACTAAGACTCAGAAAATAGATTTGTCTTAACTGTGTTTTCTGAGTAAGGATGTATCAAAGGACCTGAAATACTTTTATGTTATTTAGCTTCATTTAATCATTCCACAAAATATACATATTGAAACTTTGCATTTTATACCATGAATGTAAAATTTTTTCATTCATCAATTTTAAATATTTAAAATTCAGAAGTTTTAAAACTATTATGATCTGGAAAATGTGAAATAGGGATCACTATGTTAAGAATGCATAGTTAAAGGGCTGAGCCGTGGCTCAGCAGTTACGGCCCTTGCCTGGCATGCACAAGGACACGGGTTCAAACCCCAGCACCACATTCACAACAAAGTGTCAGAGCAACGAAAGCTACATAAAAAAAAAAAAACTAAAAAAAAAAAAAAACCTCTTTCTCTCTCTCTCCTACTGTCCCTCTCCTTAAAAAAAAAAAAAAAGAATGCATAGTTAAATGGTCAAGTTAGGAGTAGACACCTGACCCACAACCCAGGGCTCCTTCTACCAACTCAAGCTACCTCTAGCATGATGACATCTTCATGTACACACTGTATCAAAAATGATACAATTATCCTGATGTGAATGAAGGGACTATTGAGAAAATGATCTAAGACGAACATGTAATCTAAAGTCAATAACCTGCTTTAGGGCTGGGGAGGTAGCTCAGTGGAAGAGCACTTGCCTAGCATGTACAAAGGCCTGGATTCAATCCCCAGCACAAAGAATACACTACTTTTAAATCAGTAAATAATTTTCGTCTCATAATCCAATCTCAGTTGATTAGGTCCAACCCTTGGAATGCTGATTTGAAAAAGATTCTGAGGTCCTATCAGAACTCCCTGGTAGAAAGCCTTTACAGAAGAACTAACACCGATCCTCTTCAAGCTCTTCCAGGAAATTGATAGAGAGGGAACACTCCCAAACACTTTCTATGAAGCAAACATTACACTGATTCCAAAGCCCAACAAAGACACATCAAGGAAAGAAAACTACAGACCAATTTCCCTCATGAATATCGATGCAAAAATCCTTAATAAAATTCTAGC